>RJWM01007234.1:0-79329 GCA_004363535.1 Dasyprocta punctata | reverse complement strand
TGGATTAATTGCATTCCTCATTGCACGTCACCACCGATCCCTTCAAAGCCCTTCTCTCGTTTCATTCACTTGTTTTATTCAGATTCATCACTCAGTTTCCACACTTATTCTCCAATAACTACTTTGTCTGTTTAAAGTGCACATTTTATTTATTTCACTTTTGTGAAATATGCATACGTTTTGAATTTTTGTTATTAAACTCAGAATGGTATAATACACTCCTATACACCCATCACTGACCAAAACTATGACCAAATCATGATCATTCTGGTATTGCTATACTTCCACTGAATTCACATTGCTCTGGAGGTTGGTTACCTTAAAGTAAATCTCAGGTATCATTTAATCTTATCCATAAATACTTCAATATGTATCTCCAAGAGCAAAGGACTCACTAAACACAAAACCATTATACTATCATTACTCCAAAGATCAAAACCAGTTCCTTAGTACTATAAAACATCCTATGAGGGTATATTTTTGACACTCAAACATATACATGTATAGTTGTTTGGTTCTAAATTCAACCGAGACCTACATGTCACCTTATGATATAGTCCTTAAATCTCTTTAAATCAAGAATTTCTCGATTTTCACTCTTGCAACTGATTTTTCTACTGAATTATTTACCTCATGGACTCATCAACATTCTGGATTTTGTTGTTTGCTTGCACATGATGTGATTAAATATAAGTCATCACTCAGAGGTTTAATTTCTTTTGGTAAAAAATAAAAATAAAAAATTGTGTGGATACTGTTGCAAAATTCCATCAGGAGCCATGTAATGAACATAAGAATAGATGTTTTAAAGTGTACTAATGGCAATTTATGACCATTGCATATATGCGTTAATTTTGTGGACATATAAAATGCTAATACTATAATTGTATAGGTCTTTCTTATCTGATGTGCCTATAAAAAAACTTTTCTTTAGGGATGATGGGGTGACTTTGAAATGCTATTTGAATAGAAAAGTCAAGTTAAATGTTTGATTTCCTCCTTTATGTATTTGTAGGATAATATATTGGATCCCTAATATTCTCCAAAGTAAAGCAACATGAATTTTAAATTAGCAATATAAATTCTTATACATAATGTGTTTGCTTATTTTATTCATTCATCATCTTGACACTCAAATTCTACCGGTTGTCTCCTACTTTACCAAGTACTTTCCTTTAATTTTTATTTTTATGTAATTTGGTTTTTTTAAAAATTGTGCTTTATTGAACTATAATTCACATACTTCATATTTCTCCCATGTAAAGTGTATAATTCAGTGAGTTTTAGCATATTAATAGAATTTTTAACCATCATCATAATCTAAATTTGAAAACATTTCTGCTGAGTCAAAATGAAAATCTTTGTCAATTATTAGTCTTTCTTCATTCTGTCACCCCTACAGCTTATGGCAACTATTAATTTATTTTATATTTCTGAATGTTTTCTTATTCTAGATATTTCATATAAATAATCCAAGGTAATATGCAGTCTTCTGTGACTGGCTTCATTCATTTTGCATGTTTTCAAGCTTTTTCCATGGCAATGTGCCAGTGCTTCTCTTGTTTTTATTGTCAAATATTCCATTATACGGCTATAGCACATTTTTTTCAGTCACTCAACACTGGATGAAGAATTAGGTTGTTTCTATGTATAATGCTGCTTTGCATCTCACTGTACACCTTTTTACTTCTCTTGGGTATATACTTAGGAATAGAATTTGTGAGCACAGCCAAGCTGTTTTCCAAAGTGACTGCACTGTTTCATATCCCTAGGAGCGCAGATGATACCAATTTCTCAATATACCCCCACCACTGGTTATTGATTGCCTTCTTGATTATGGCCATCCTGCAAATTACAAAGTGGTATTTCGTTTTGATTTTGAAGATCACACTTCTTTAACCTTATATTTCAGTTAATGATTACGGTATGTACTGATAAACTGTTAGATAGCTGATATCGCCCTAGGACGAAGTGTTCTTTGCAAGATAGAAATATGAGAACTCTCTACCCTTCTTGTAGCTATAATCAAACTTCTTGATATTTTTTAACTTACAATTAAAGAGATGTAGAATCGTCCTCATTTTAATCTAGGTTTTGATTACTTTGCAATCTTGGAAATTTTTCATACTTCCATATATGTTATTTAATAAGGCACTAACTTAAGCAATTCTTATAATTTAAAAGTCTCATATCAGGTAGTAAAGACACAATATTAAAAAGTTTAATTAGGTCTGAGGTTTTATAGACCATGAATTAATGGCATCAGGGGCCACACAATGCTAATTAATTTGCTTAAGGTAGTTAAACAAGAATATGGTCACGTCAGAGCTATCTTTAAAATAACTAAAGATTCCAGTGTGAAGGGGCAATGTGGCTGCATAGCCAACACGCTCAAGATGCGACTGAGAGGAGGAGATCATGGGTTTGCCTTGCATGGAAAGGTTTGGGAACGGAATAGGTAACTAGAAAGCAACTGAAGAAAGGTGAAGTTCTTATCATCCCTATTGTAAAATGAGAAGTAAAACTAACTGCATTAATATGTATAAAGCATTTAGAGCAGTAAGTGGCTCAGAAATCATTCTGTTTTGTTACCTAGTATAGTTCTTTCCAGATTCCAGAATGTCTCTGCCATCTTCATATGCGTGATTTGTGCTACAGACTCCAGCTTTGGTATTGTTTGGTACAAAGTACATATACTGATAAACTTAATGAAGTATTCATGAGTAATTATTCTTTGCCAGCTGTTTCAAGCCTGGAAATAAGGTAATAAATAAAATAGGATAGACTCCTACCCTCATAAGCTTATACCTTTGCTAAAGAAGAAGAAGAAGAAGAAGAAGAAGAAGAAGAAGAAGAAGAAGAAGAAGAAGAAGAAGAAGAAGAAGAAGAGGAAGAAGAAGAAGAAGAAGAAGAAGAAGAAGAAGAAGAAGAAGAAGAAGAAGAAGAAGAAGAAGAAGAAAGCCGGGCGTGGTGGCGCATGCCTTTAATCCCAGCACTTGGGAGGCTGAGGTAGGAGGAGTGTTGTGAGTTCGAGGCCGGCTTGGGCTACAACACGAGCGCAAGCCCGGCCTGAGTTACATAGTGCGACCCTGCCTCAAAAAACCAGGACTGGGAGTTTGTCTCAGTGGCTTCAGCGCCTGCCCTGGCAGGCTCGAGGTTGTGAGTTCATTCCCCTGTGCCGCAAAAAAAAAACAGAAGAAAAAAAAAAAAAAAGAAGAAGAAGAAGAAGAAGGAGAAGAAGAAGAAGGACATAAGAAAAGTAAGCACATAAACTCCTAAGTGCTTTCTTACTGTATGGGTGCCTGAAAACACAACACACACCCAGAAGGAAATTAGAGAATCACTGGCTGGGGTGACGGGGCCGGAGATGTGAGGAAACTTACCAAACTGATGTCCCCTTGATCCTGAGAAACCTGCATGGAGACAGCTGATGAGACGGAGCCAGCCAGGCTAAATGTGGATGAAGACCACGCCGACCAGAGAGAACAGGAGCTGCAAAGCAGAAGCAAGCAGGTGTTTTGCTTTGAAAAAGAGAGTCAGCGGTTAATCAAATTTAAATTTACCTTCCGTTTCTTCTGATTTCCATTTTTCTTATTTTTTTAAACATGAACCTCCCAGGCTTTGTTACAGTATACTAGCAAAATAAAATTATTTGTATTAATGGTATACAACATAATCAATCTAATTAACATATCTGCCACTTCATTTACATATCATTTGTGTCAGGGAAGGTTGAGAATAGTTCTGAATCTATTTGAGTGCATAATACAGTATTACCAACCATCCTATCAAGGTGTATAGCAGGTTCTTGGGACTTACATATCCTGTCCAACTATGACTTTATTTTTCACAACATTACATGTGAAAAATTGCAGCTCCTTTGGAATATTTTTAAATATAAAGTGAGATAATGTAAGTAAAACACCCTGCATGATGATTTGGATATAGGAAGCACTCAGTGTGTATTTACACCCTTTCCCCATCTTAGGCCAACATTAATAAATTGTCATCTAGCCCTGAAACAGCACCTAATCCACCTGCATCTGACAGGAGCATGGCTTTGTGAGATGCTTTTCATTCTGTGAGTACCACTTATTAACATGCCAGGGGGATGCTAAGTGACTGGAATCTCTTTGTGATTTGTCTTCCCAATCCTGTTCTGATTTAAAGGTTTAATTCCCGACCCTGTCATCATCTACTTTTAAAGCTTCATGCTTAAACTGGCACAAAGTCAAGAAATGCTTCTAAAAAATGAATAGGTACCAGAGATAATAAAATTAGATGTCAGTGCATTAAACCTTTTTCTCCTCATGACTGGTCATCACAAAATATCATAAAATCTGTCACAATAAAGGGCGATACCTTATAAATGAGCTGATGAAGCATAAAAGGATGAAGATGATTTATATTCAACCAGCCAATGAGATGGGCAAGTTGTTTCTTTGACAATGCACAGGTTTTGCTTGCTTATGCATAGATGAGTATAACATAGATAGAAATAGCTCAGGAGGAAAAGCTAACCAAAAGTGATTTAACTATATAAACAATTATTTTAAATTGTTCCCTGACTGTTATAGAATTCATACATTATCTGTTTACATTAAAAAAGCAACGTCATGTGACAGCTGTGTTAATCTCATGCATTTCAAAATCTCTTAAAAACCATGATGCTGATAATGTCAAATCATTTTGTGACGACCAATAATAATTATGCCTTGTTAATGCTGTAATCTGGTAAGGGTAATAATAGCAACAATAATTATTTACTGAGTGGTGACTATATGTCAGGAATCTTATAAAAGATCTTCATATTAGTAGCATACAGAGTAATGATCAAATTGTATCATATTCCCTACTTTCTCCATTTTCTGACTCAACTACTCCTAGGCAAAAGCACAGGACTATTTCTGACCATTGGCTGGGGTGTGGGTCATAGTCAGATTAGCCCTGAAAATATGAAACTGTGGTTGTCAATTCCTCCATTGTGAGCAGCCGACTATTCTGCTATTAGACTTTCCACTGTCCTGGACCCGTGAGTGACATAGAACAGAAATTCTGCCAACTACTGAGAGTGTTAGACATAAGAGAAAATCAGTATTTGTTTTCTTAAGCAACTGAGGTTTGGAATTTAAGTTGTTATCAAGCCATAACCCAGCATATCTTTTCTTATACAACATCATAAAATTTAAATTTTTCCAGACTGTCTTGAAGAAAGCACTGTATCTTCCATTATGGATTGAACAGTCACTAACTTGCTCAGGATTAAACACTTACTGAATAGAGAAGCTTAGTACTGGTAACTAAGTCTGAGATTGCAGAAACTCAATTCCTTCTGATGTGATAAGACCATAAAATTTAGTTCAAGATGGCCATACTCAAATATGGCTCCATTCTAGAAGGACGTAATTTTGAGGAGATCATTTAACCTCACCAATCTTTAGCTAGAAAATGAAGATAAGATTAGCATATGTCTAACTAGGTTTGCAGTGAGCATTGGAGTGGTTGATATTATTACATGCTTAGAATTACAGTTGGCATATAAAATTTACTTATTACTATCACTATTCATCTAGTCTATCAAAGAATTACAAACAGCTCGGTGTACAAAGATCCACCTTCTTACGTACTGCAATCACAAACCACTCTTATTTTTCAAATGAGGCAAGCGAAGCACAACCAGTTTACTAATTTGTCCAAGGTCACTAAACTGAAGACAACTAACAACTTCACAGTCCAGTGCATTTTCAACTTCACTCTGTTGAGTCCAGTTCTAATGAGGTCGACACAGAGGACGAGGACAAGGATGAAAATGCTTTATGTCTTTGGAACTGATCTGCATGTGCTTGGTTTCCGTCCTCTTCCAAAAGTGCAGACAAATGTCCTGTTCATTGTCTTAAATAATGTAGTTCTTTTAAAATATAGCAGGTAAGTAGAAAGATGCACTCAACAGCAGCAACAAAAAATTAATAGCTGCTGACTTGGTGACAAGGTCCTCTCGTGTTTGTCTTCACTGTGGCATCTTTGACACCCAGATGATTTTATTGGTTGTATTGAGATTGTGACCCCCCAAAAAAATGGTAGTTCAACATTCTATATAAACAGCTAGGCCTTTAAGCAGAAAGGAGAGAAGAGAGGACGAGAGGAAAAAATAGAGAAAAAAAAAAACAAGAAGTAAAAGGAGGGAGGAGAGAAAGAAAGAAGGAAGGGAGGGAGGAAGGAGGAAGGAGAAAGGAAGGAAAACAGGAAGAGAAATGTGTTGTCTAGTCTGATGTTGGAGACATTTCTAACAGCAACTCTGGAATTGCTGTTAAGTGTACTTGACCACTTTGAACAAACAATGTATTACGTTTTTGCAACATTTGTAGTTTTACAATTGATATACATTAAGTAAAAATTTCCATTGTAAATCCTGTGATGTTTGAGAGTTGCACTTTTATTTATTTTTTCCTTTCCTGGTATTAGCTACTCAAAAGATTGCAAAGTATTAATTTATTCCCATAGTGTTTTACCTTTCTTCCCCTAAGAAAATTAGTATACCACCTGCTTCATCACTTTGACAGATTCTTTTTCTCATATCCAGGAGTCTTCCCTGAAGCCATTCTCACATACTAGCTGCTTAGATTCCTGTAAACAGGCGAATATTTGACAGCTGCATGATAGAAACTTTGAGCTGAGTCCTGTCATCTCCTCTTTCAGCTGTATTCCCAGATGATATATACCACTGATGGTTTTGGCACTGTTGGAAAACCTGGCTCCCAAACTGTGATAGCACCACTGGACAGTCTGGTGGATAATTAGTCATACTTTTGTAACACATTTGAAAACTGATGGGAAAAGTTCTGCCTAAATCTGTACAAGACTGGAGACTCATAAAATGGTCAAACAGGAGCTGATCAGTTAATTCAGCTGTTTTACCTTTTCTCCCAGGTGCTCTGACAGTGCAAATGCAAAGAATTCATTGATGAAAATAATCTCTGTAAACCTGTAATGTTACTGTTGTGCATTTGCTCTAATTGTTTGTTTGTCTCTTTTGCTTTTTGTCTTTCTTATATGTGTCTTTTTCTCTCTTAAATAAAAATAAATAAATAAATAAACAAACAAATGATTCAGAGAATGTCAACAAAATGCCAATTTTTGAACAAGTTTTTAAAGATGCAGAAGTAAGAAAGACCTTCTCCGATAGTAGTAAGTTTTTATTCTATTGTAGGAGGAGAGATCCTTAAGGAAAGACGCCATCTAGATACATTAAAAAGTGGTAAATATGATGATGGAAATGTACTAAAGCAGAATAATAAAGAATGATAAAGATTGCTGGGAAAGGTCTAGGAAAAGGTCCTGGAAGGAGAAGAATTGAGTCAAAATAATAAAAAGGTAAGTGCAGAGATTAGGAACAAATGTCCAGGATGTGCTAAACCCTGAAGTAACCATATGGATATCAATGAATATCTATCACTGACGTGATTGGCTGCTACATATACGTTCCTTTAGCCAAAAGAAGGTAAATGACTCATTCCACAGGGAAGGAAAAAGTACGCTTTAACCGCTCCTTGTGTCTCTGACAGCAGCCAACTTACAAGCTGCTGGCCCATACCAATCTCAGTACTACCTCTTCAAAAATACCTCAACCAAACTTAGCAAGGTACGAAGGCATAAACTTCCCAAGCTGACTATTCTCACGTAGAGCAGAACGGCACAGCAAGGCAACTTCCGTAAAGAGGTTGAAGTGAATGCCAAATAAACACCAGGCTGTGGAACATGGCAAGAGACTGAGTAGTCTGCAGAAAGGAGGATGTCAAATAAGTCAAGGCACTAACAGAGGGTCACAGACGGTCATGACCAAGGCAAGATCAGGAAGCTCCTGATTCCAGAAAAATACACCAGAGTCAGAGACCTGAATCAGCCCAAGGTTATCAGATGTTGGCAGGCAGATATTTCTATGATACCATTAGTTTAGGGATTTAAGGAAACATAGCAAATATGTTTTACATTAAAAAATCAGTAATATTTCCCTCCAAAAATCCTAGTTGCTATCTAAGAGAATTTGGTAGTCTTAACCTAAAAACTTACTTTGTTCACTTCTTGAATTATATGTGATGGCTACCCTTATAATTCCTGATTTATAGACGAGAATCTGAGTGCAGGGTTGTTGATTACAAATACCAACATTTCTTCAAGATGATTAGGTTGGAGAAAAATTCTTATGTGTATTTGATAACTTACAGAAATTTTGAAAGACCAAGAGGAATAGGTTTTAGTTCAGTATCCAAGCAAGTCTCTGGGAACGGTGTAGAACGGTAGTCTCCACACTGCGAGGAAAGCTACCTGTCTTACTCCACCCAAGACCCCCACTGCCTCCCCAGGGTCCTGGGACAGCAAGTGAAGACTGCGTGCCCTGTCTCTTTTCTCATGGAATTAATGTCCAAAACCAGTTTTCTTAAGTTGAGTCTGATTGGCAGAGCCCGAGTCATAAATGTGCACCTTAGCAACAAGAAAGAACGCATGCAGGTTCTCCGCTGTAAAGGCAAGAGCACGCTGAGAGGAAGCATTCAAATGTGAAATGTTCAAAAATTACATGAACCCACAAATGACAGATTCTATTATGAGCAGACCCAGGGATTCTAACCACACAGTCAGTCCATGAGTCAGGCTCCCCGGGACGTGACCCTGCAAAACACAGCACGCAGTTCTCACCTGGCCTTGTCTACAGATGAGTGGGGGCTTTCCCATGTCACATTGTGTCTTTTCTCCTTGACTTAGGTAATAATAGAATAATTCTACCCAACCCCCTCTACGAAACAAACGTGCACATTTTTTCAATTTTAGATCTTCAGGAAGAATCCCTTTCTTCAAAAAGTGCTAGGCACTATTTCTACTCTGGCTTCCAAACTTTTAAAAGTAACCTTCCTGTGTGTGCGTGTTTGTGTTGCACAGACAGGCTGAGATCTACTAAGACAGGGGATGTACATTTTCTAAACTGATTATCATCTCCTAAAACCAGCAAGGTGTTTGACATGGTGCCTCCCAAAAGTTATTATTGAGTGAACTATGTTTTACTTCTCTATTTCTTCTGCAAATGATTTTAAAACATCTGTCTTTCTAGATGTGGTAGTATAAATTTGCAGTCCCAGTACTCTAAGGGGCTGAGGCAGGAGGGTCTCAGATTTGAGTCCACCTGGGAAACACAGTGACCTAAAAAGACTGTATCTCAAAATATAAATAAATAAATAAATAAGTTTGCATATGTAGTTCAGCGAAAAGCTCTGGGTTTAATCTCAGTACCACCAAAAAAGTCCACCTTATGAGAAATATACCAATACTAATACCAATAACAGTTCAAAATCTTCTCTCTAGGTATATGACAAAAGCATGGTAAGAAGAAGGACTTAACCAAGGTCACACAAATAAAGAGGGCTGGGCTCCTAGATGGCAACTCAGTGGATATGTATAAACTTCTTACCAAGTATCAACATGTAATGCAATTTGTTTTTTGTTTTGTTTTGTTTTGTTTTGTTTTGTGGTACCGGAGATCGAACTCATAACCTCTTGTCTGCCAGGCAGGAGTTTAAGCCACTGAGCTAAATCCCTGGGCCATGTAACGCAATTTGAATATGGAATTACAATTTTGTTGCCTACTGTGAATAATTGCTCAGCCAGGATGATGCTGTTATCTGCTTTGACTGCTAGGAAACTGAGACATATGCAAGTAAAACAATTTTCTCAATGGCATGTGTTTGAAGTCAAAGTTATTAAATTCAGTGTATTTTTTTCTTTCTCTTCATTCTCTCCACTTATTTCAAAACGTCGCTCTCCTGCCTTTTTTTTTTTTTTTTTTTTTTTGCGGCACCAGGGATTGAACTCACAGCCTTACGCCTACCAGGGCAGGCACTTAAGCCACTGAGCCAAACTCCTGGCCCTGGTTTTTTGAGGCAGGGTCGCACTATGTAGCTCAGGTCAGCCTTGCGCCACGTTGTAGCCCAAGCCGGCCTCGAACTCACAACGCTCCACCTACCTCAGCCTCCCGAGTGCTGGGATTAAAGGTGTGCGCCACCATGCCCGGCTTCTCCTGCCTTTAAAAGGAGGAAAAGCAGCAATAATAAAATAACTGATAACATTTACTGAGTGTGCAAAATTCCCAAGCAACATGTTTATGGTTTTACATGCATGATGTCATTAAATTCTGCTACACAGCCTAAATTGTTCCAGTTCCACTCTTTCAGGTGACATCTCTGAATCTTTCCAAACTCTTCCCACAAGCAATTTACAAAGGCTCTTGAACCACATGGTCAGGTTTACTCATAGCAACAACCCCACTCCTGATACCAAATTCTGTCTTAGTTACTTTTCACTTCTTGCTGAGACAAAATACCTGATGTCCAAAATGAGGGAAGGAAAAGTTTATTTCTTACAGTTCTAGGGAGTTTCAGTCCATACTTAGTTGGCTCCAAGGCAGCATGGCATGACGGGGCAGACATTCATGGCTGCCACCAAATAGCAAGGTGAACTAGCAAGAGAGAGAGACATGTATTTCTCTCATCCTTACTCTGTATATCAGCTCCACCCCTGGGTGGGTGCAGCACTCACATTGCCAATCCCAGTGCTAGACCACAAACCAATCACAAATGCCAGACCCAGCCCCGTCCAAATTACATGAGGCCTTAGGGGAGACACAGAATCAAACCAATACACTCCCACATACCAGGCATGATGTGACAAAGAATCTAGAATGCATGGAGAAGTCACAGGTGGTTGTCAGTTGAGTATATCCTAGACTGTTAGAGGCCTGGCACACAACTCCTCCCCTCAGTTTTTGGGCCAGCATTCTGGCTAACACTGAGTGGAGTAGAGATGAGTCATGCACTCAGCCTTGCCAAGTCACAGATTCTCCCACAAAATAAATGCCATTGTTCAAAAAAGTTTCAGGTAATGTGTTACTGAGCCACATTGATCCACAGTAACTGGAACAAGATGTGGAACCTTGAAGGAGGACTCTTTGGAACCAGTGGAAACATGTTGGGGTGGCTTTAGGACAAAGCAGTGGGAGGAAAAGACAGTGTTATGAAGAGGCTGTTAGCGAACTCCCAGATAGCTCTTAGACTCTCTATGTGTAGGGCTTGGGAGAAAGTGAGACACAAAAATGAAGAGAATGTTAGTGAAAGCTCGAGAAAAGGAAAACTTTCTTAGTGGCCACACAGAAAATGCAAAATGCTCCTAAAGAGCTGGATTGTCTAGCCAAAGAGATATGGAGGCCTACTAAAACCTCCTGGCTTCTTTGTACTACCTACATTAAGGTGCAACAGGGTAGTGATAAGCTAGAAAACAAAATAAGACCCTGTTTAATATAAAAAAGTCAAGATCTTCTGAGCTTACAAATAATGCTTTCCAATTTTCAGCCACCTTGGTAGTGATGCTAAACCTAAGAAATGACTTACAGGCAAACATTAAATCCAAGGCATTGTCAGGAAAACAAGTCTAAAGCCAAGGCCATGATTACAAAGCCCTTTATTAAGATCTCAGAAGGCTTTAAACTGGTTCCTAAAATTGATGGGACCCCTGGAAAATGGGTTTTGGATTCCCTCTCTTAAGTAATAAAGTTTCTCAGTATCAGAAATGTGTGTCCCACCAGGCGTTTTGGAGGAAGCTCAAATTACAGAAAGACTTACCTCGATAAGATTTGTAAGGATGGCTTTTATATGAATGGAGTGTCTCTAATGCAATTCAAAAGAGGCTGAAATCTTTGTAGAGAGAATTGTATTCACAAAAACACCACCAGGTAGGATTAAAAGTGGCAGAGATAAACCGGGTGTGGTGATGCACGCCTTTAATCCCAGCACTCAGGAGGCTGAGGTAGGAGGAGCGTTGTGAGTTCAAGGCAGGTTTGGGCTACAATATGAGGGCAAGGCTGGCCTGAGCTACATTGTGCAACCTTGCCTCAAAAACTAGGACCAGAAATTTGGTTCAGTGGCTTAAGCACCTGTTTGGCAGGCACAAGGTTGTGAGTTTGATCCCCAGTGCCACAAAAAAAAAAAAAAAAAAAAAAGATGACAGAGATAATATAAAATGATCAGATAATTTTGAGCTCCCTAGCTATTGTAAGGAGAAAGTGTTCTAAGAAAGTGTCTCATCTGAAAAAGACAGACAGGTTTTTATTTTTCTTTTCGTAGCTACGACATATCTTTAATAATTCTGTGTCTGCAGCACATAATGTTTGTATTCCTTTGTAGAGTTGGAGCACATACATAACACACCTTAATTTCTTTTTTCATCCTTCCTCCCTCCTTCCATTTCTTGATCCCCTTTCCATCTGAGAAAGATCTATCTTCCTACTTCCTATTATCTATCACTTATTTTGCTGTTCATTTAAATTTTGATTTCTCCGCAGCACTCGGGAGGCTGAGATAGTTGGAGCATTGTGAGTTCGAGGCCGGCTTGGGCTATAATGTGAGTGCAAGGCCGGCCTGAGCTACATAGTGTGACCCTGCCTCAAAAAAACTAGGGCTGGGAGTTTGGGTCAGCGGCTTAAGTGCCTGTCTGGCAGGCATGAGGCTGTGAGTTCAATCCCTGGTGCCACAAAAAATCAATCAATAAATAAATAAATAAATTTTGAATTCTCATATAAGAGAAACAGTAAGCTATTTAAGTTTAGTGTTTGATTTATTTCACTTAACATTATGGTCTCAAGGTGCATCCATTTTCCTCCCCAATGACTCAAGCTTATCTTTCTTTATGGCAGGCATTTCTTATTATGGAAAGGGTGACTTGAATAAAATCAAGAACTTGTAAAGAAGAAGCCAAGAGACAAGGAAAATTGTTTCTAGATTATAGGATCCTATGCTCATTAAGGAGCTATTCCAGCTCCTCAAGCTAGATTATAGAATTACTAGAGAGTTCTCCTTGCTTCCCAATCATCTTTCCTTTCCTTTTTAAGAGGGAGGAGGAATTATAGCTGTTAGCCATGTCTAGGTGGGGTGGCAAATTCTCTTGAGCTTGTAAGTGTAGAGAACTATGCAGAGTTATGAGAAGTCTATGAGCAATCATATCTGAGGAGCTTCATCCACACCTGAGCACCATTTACATAATAGTGCCTTGGACTTTGAGCTTGAACCTGATGATAAGTGTATTTTGCATGGGGGAATGTGTACTGTGGTCAGAAGAAGACAGGATGTGGTCAGTTGTGCTTTCTAAAGAAAAAATGTATTCCACTGCATGTGTTTTTTCTGCATTGCTATGGGCTCAGCTGTGTCTCTGAGATACATCAATTTTCTTCCCCTTGAATTGGGGCAGGATCCTGTGATCACTCTGATCCATAAACTTTCTTTCCTTCCCCTCCCTTCTTTGTCACCCCCTTCTAATTGATGTACTCCTTTGGAACCCAACCACTCTATTGTGTGAAAGACTTGAACTATACCCTGACAATTCCAGTGAAGTTTCAGCCAAGATTCAGCCTCAGTCTCAGTCACTGGATATGACAATGACAATGAATGCATCTTCAAGAGTTCCAGCCCCAGCCCTTGAGCCACCCCAGCTTGTACTGGGCAGACACATTCTCAGTTCTGAGTCCCATTGACATTACTCTCTCGTAGACAAAATAAATGTCGTTCACTATGCAGACAAAATAACATAGAAATTCTGTTCATACTAACATTCTTTCACTTCACCCCAAATGAATAGTCCTCAGAAGCCAAAGAGAAGTTAAGACTTAATAACAGGACTCTAGAGACATCATCTTACTAATGCCCTAAAATTGCTTGATTTGAGGCTCTAAATTACTTAGTGCTCTTAGCTAAACACAGTTCCTTTCTTCCCTATAAACTTCATGAAACTGATGTTGCAACATTGATCTCTTTGTACCTCCACTTGTGTTCACATTTCAGTTTTATCCCATTCGAACCCGTTCTTTAAGGATGATGAATTAATTTTTCCTGCTATGTCATCAGGCATCAAGATTTGCTCTTCACTGGTACAAAATGACCAACACTCATCATGTAAAGGAGAAGAGATTTATTTTGGTTCACATTTTCAGTTCACGGTGAGCTTGCTCCAAGGCAGTAATGGCATGATAGAAGGACCAGCAAGGGAAAAGCTGCTCATGTCATAGTGGCCAAAAGCAGTGAATGAAGGAAGGAGCCAGGGAAGGATATACAGCCTTCCAGGTCCCCTTCCCAGTGATCCACCTTTTTCCACCAGGCCCTGCCTCCTAACAGCAAGTCATCTGCAGAACCCTCAGAATCTAATCACCTTCCAAAAGCTCCACCTCTGAGTGCATGAGAGTTTGGGGAGTCATTCTTGATCTAAACCACACAGTGCACAAGTGACTGAATCACATACAAAATCAGGGTGACCTTCAAGCTGAAGCCTCCAAACTGGAGAAGATCTGAGGACAAGAGGGTAGAAGAGTATGTGAAGGTGTCAGGTAGACACTGACCAAATCCTGTTTTTGCATCTTGGCACCTGCTTGACAACAAGGAAGTAACTTATGCTGTTCAGGCCTCAGTTTACTGATCTGTCAAATGATACCTATAATTTATAAATTGATCATGAAGATGAGATGGAGCAATGCAATTATAATTCTGTGCCAGTTACTTAAGGTCTACCAGAAATATTACGCATGCATGATGTTCATATGAAAGAAATAATCTGTGAGTTCTACAAACTTGGGGGACTTAACTCTCTGCTTGTTAAAAACATTAAATGACCTAGGATGTATAAATCTACACAGCATAGCACTTGAGATGTGGTAATAATTTCATGGATAGTAATTATTGACATCATTATTTTTATGTGTGACATACACTGATATTTATTCAGCCTCAATCTTACCTTCTTTCTCAATAACGGAGCCCTAATTTTTGTCTGTGGAGACAATGTGCCCAGATCAAAACAGACGTTTTGCAGCCTTGCATACTGTTTATGGTGTCTAGGTAATTCAGTTCTCCCCAAAGCAGTTGCCTCTGGGGATCTTTTGGAAAAGAAAGATAATCTCACTTTGTTTGGGAAGGCAATTCATCCAGTTCAAAGTGTATGCTATCTGTCTGACTTGCAGCTAAGGGTAGCTGTGAAATGTATGTCTTTAATTAGACACATCGCATTTCTCCTGGGTATTGGAGAAAAATTTGGCTTTCTTGATATGTGCACCCTTTCACTTAGTGTATGTCAGTGCATGCTTTACTCAGGCAGTAGACTCTGAGACTAAATGTAGAATGCTGAGAGATTAGTAAGAGTTCTCAGAGGAGCAAAACTTGTGGAACAAAAAGAAGGGGGCAGGATGGGTCATAGGAAGAAGAGAAGTTTTAATAAAATGATAACAGAAAAATCATACAGACTGGGTGTGATGGCACCTATCTGTAGTCCCAACACTCAACAAGTTGAGACAGAAGGGTCACTGCTAGTTTGAGGTCAGCCTGAGCTACGAAGCGAATTCAAGGTCAGCCTAAACTACATAGTGAGACCTTGTCTCAAAAAGACAGAAGGAGGAGAAGGAGGGAGAGGGAAAGGGGAGGGGTTGGGGAGAAGAACAGAAAAGAGAAAAGAAAGAAAAGAAAAAAAGTTAAACAAAGCCATAAGGAGCTCCAGAAATGAGATAACCTGTCAGAACTCTTCCATGTTTCACACATGCACTGGGCTCGGTATCAATTAGCTATCGGATGATGCCACTTTAGTGAGGGACGTGATTTGAGATAAAGCAATTCCTGTGGCTCTGACAGCTGAGCACTTTAGACCTGCTGACCCCCAGCTTTCCATTCCTGCAGTGGGAGCTAAGCAGTCCCTTGCTACATCCTTGCAATAAAAGAGGGTGGAAGCCATGGGTGAGCACGTTTGAACAAAAGACAAAGGAGTCGTGGGGCACTGATCAAATTATGGAATCGTTTGGCCAACCCTGGAGCACCTTTCTCTGGGTTTCTTACAATGTCACAAATATAGCCTGCTGTTTGATTAAAGAGATCTAACACTGATAACTTAGTGAGGTCATCATTTGCTTTAAAAAGCGTGATAACCAAATGGAACTGAGTATATTCATCAAGTATTTTCTAAGATCAACACCCCCTCTTATCTATTTCAGGCAGCAGTTTATTTGGAGATGAATGTGCCACTGATCATAATTTTTATTCCCCTAAAAATTCTCAAAGTTCTCATTGTGATTATGGATAGCCTACATGTAATGCCACATGCATTTCAAAGGTATTGTATATTTCCTCTTGCACTTTTCTTCTGTAGTCAGTCTCGTGTTGTTTGATTGTTCCATGCATAACAGCCAAGTCTTCCCCATTTGAAGGTAAGTTTACATCACAGATTTCATTTGTATACCCCTAGGTTTAAAATTATAGCAATATGAGATATATAAAGATGAGTGATCAATACTTGTTGAAATGGATTAGTGATCTAAAAAGCAATTTTAAATATACAATAGCTATCTAATAACATAAACTAATAAGGCATGCTGCTTTTCTTAAAGGAAATAGAATAAGAGGACTATAAAATTAGATTACTTGATTCTCTTGCAGTAAACTTTCTATTAATAAATGCAGGCTGTCTTTGAGTGCAATGCTTTCTTCTCCTGAAGCATACACTATTCTGTCTGAATATTGTTCTTTGTTTTAAATGCCCTCAGAGAGCAAAAGGGAATCAAAAGCAGTGACCTGATGTACTCCATAAATAAAGTACAGAGTTCTCATCAGTAGTAAATAATGCACAGCCACCAGGAGTGATGGGAGGACATTCGCCTCGTACATATGTATAGAGCACATCTGCTCTGTAAGGTCCAAGGACAACATGCCACAGTGACCTTCAGATAGACTGCAGTTCTCCTCTATGGCAGCACCTCCATGTTCACTAGATTATCCCAGCTGCCCAAGTGATATAACAGAGGAAGGATGTGGATAAGAAAGTATGTGCACACTTCAGTGCATGAGCAGTCCAACGCCAGATCACCTCAGGCCTTTCATTAGGAACTTACCAACTGCAAAAACCAATATTCTCGTTCAAAAACTCATTGGCTAACCTCACTTGCCAATTTTATTAGTCCAGTTCTGTAGCAAATATGATCTGAAGCAATAAACTCATGCAAAGGATTTATAGGGAATCATCATCTCAGAAGAACAAAAGTTAGGGAAGAAAGGGAGCGAAAACAAATCCAAATGCTCAAGTGAGTTTTTAAGAGAAAAGTAAGTCAGATGTAGAAGTCAAGAAAAATGGAGCAGGTGTAGATAGTAAGCAACAGTATAAATTTTTAGGATGTCTTGTAAAGTTTTAAAATTTTATGTTTTTACTCTTTGAGAGTTATAATTAGAACGCTTAGAAAATGATTCTTAGTTTAGAGTTAAAGAAGACTGTTCTGAAAAACTTTGAGTCTTGTAATAAGAGAAAGAGTTGGTGGTGTATACATCAGTACAGTGATTTCCAAAGCAAGTGTATAAGGAAGTCAAATTTGGATGAAACATATTGCTTTGGTGCAGATGATAATGTTATAGTCAAAAACTGTAGGCTATTTAACATAGTATATTCAAAGCTCTGGAAAAAGTAACTACCAGCCCAGGGTACCCTACAGGCAAAACACACTTATCATAAGATTCGTGCCCTTACATCTCCTAATCCAAGCACCACTCCTTCTGAAGGTAATAAGAATATATTTTATGCAAATTAAAACTACACAGAGATTCAATCTCACTCTGCAAAGAATGGCTATCATCTAAAAATGAAATATTAACAAATGCTGGTGAGACTGTGGAGTGAAAGGAATCCTCTTCACTGTTGGTGGAAATGCAAATTAGTATAATCATTATGGAAATCAGTATGGTGATTCCTCAAAAAAACTAATAGTAGAAATTCTATTTGACCCAGCTATTCCACTTCTAAGTATCTTCCTGAAAGAGTTAAAGATCTCATATTACAGTGACAAATGAATATCCATATATATAATAGCACAATTAAAAAAGGCTAAACCTTGGAAATGGTCTATATGTCCATCAGCAGATGACTTGATAAATCAAATGTGTTACCTTTACACAATGGAGTACTACTCAGCCATAAAGAAGGACAAACTTGAGTCATTTATGGGAAAATGAATGAAACTTGAGACCATAATTTTAAGTGAAGCAAATCAGTCACATAGATGGTTTCTCTTATATGATGAATCCAAAATATAATTTAAAAGGGAAATAAAAGATAGTGACAACAAATAGGGAAACAGATCTTTTGCAAATTAAAAGGGATCTAGGAGGTGAACAGGAGAGCATAAGGGGATAAAAAGGAATTAAGATGCGCTATGTATTTGCATAAACTCCCCATGAGGAATGTGATTACTGTATACTACAAACATGTACTTACAAAAAATAGAAATTAGAAAGAATACATGCAACAATTGCCTTGTATAAAGAATACAAATTTTTTAACTCAAAAATAAGAAAACAAGGATCAGGCAGAACTTCTACACAGAATTTGAAATTTGTCTCTTTTTGCCAGCCTGTTTATCTCCTGAGGCTCGTGTTACAAAGTACCACAAACTGAGTGACTTGAACAACAGAAAGTTATCATCTCACTGTCCAGGAAGTCAGAAGTCCAAAGTTGACCAGAAGGAATTGTTCCTTCTCAAGTCTGCAGAACGCTTATGCTGGACTATGTCAACATGTTCGTCTTGGGAATCCCCCCAGGGATGGGCGGCACGCACTGCTGGAAGTGTCTGGGTGGTGATGGTGGCAGGACTTTGGGGACGGTATCTGCTCTCTTTCCTAAATTGTGGGTGCTGGGTGTTGTGTTCCAGAGACAGGAAAGCTGACGAATATGTCTCATGCTCTCTTCTAATTCCCTGTGATTTCCAGGTAATCTTGGCATCTGTTTCCTTACTAACATGTCCTCTCAGTCTCAGTCTTCCCTTTTGAATGGCCTTCTTTCCTGTGGCCTTCTTTTTCTTCATGTCATCTTTCCTCTGTTTCCAAATTTCCTCTGTGTTATAAGGACACCCGTCCTGTTGAATGAGAGTGTACCCTTGTGAATGCGTTTTAAGCTTATTACCTTTATGAAGATCTATGTCTACATTTTAGTCACTGTCCTCATTTTTTGGACAACATACATATTACCTACAATTTTGTTATGGGTTCAAAACCAGCATAGGAAACCAAGCAGCCAATCATGAAGTTAGAAGAGTCTTTATTTAGCTGAGCCCAGTGGCCAAACTGTTTGCTCCGGATAGGGTGAAGGCAGAACTGTGCAGACCCCTTATAGCAGGCAGAATTAAAGCAAAAAACCACATCCTGATTAGTATAGCCACCTGGTACTCTTGACTAAATCTAGAACAAGGAGTTCAATCTATAACTGACTGTGAACAATACAAAGAACTTGGTTTAGCAAATACATTGTTTTTAACATACGTATGCTGTTTCAGGGGCAAACTGACCACACTGCATTTCCTCTTAATCATTTTTCCCACCCAGGGATGATCTGCAGGTTAGCTTTATGGAATTTTCCTCTGTGAATTATCACAGATTTAAAGGAGGAGAGTTTTGTATTTGGATTACAGCTTGTCCAGTTTTAAATCCTTGCATGGTCTGTGGCATGGTGGAATGAGCTAGGCAGAGGAAAGCTGCTCATATCATGGCATCCAGGAAACAGAGAGAGAATCAAAAGAGGAACTGGGAGGGCAGATAAACCTTTCCAGGTCACACCCACGGGGACCAACCTCTGCTGACCACACCCCAACTTCCAACAGCAAGTCAGCTTTCCCTCCTCCACCCTTTCCAACACCCCACCTACGAGTGTATGAGGCTCTTAGGGGACATCTAGACACAAACCACAACAGCTAAATAAGGTCGTGTTCTGAGGCACTGAAGGTTAGGATTTCAACTTCGCATTTTTGGAAGAAGACAGCTGCACACATAACAGATGAATGAAGCATAAGGAGGCACATGGAGTAGACCTTGAATGAGTAAGCTGTAAAACCATCTCATGAGAGGGTTAAAGAAAATATTATCCTTTTCACCTTCTTTTCCCAGCAATGCAGCAGAGAAGCAGCCGCAGGAGAGACAGAACATCACGCCCATTTCCTCTTCTAGATAGATCTGGCTTTCTCTTTTTCAGAACAGAGAAGAGCAAGGTAAAATAAGGATAAAAAGAAGTATAATTTTTTAATTGGTGTTTCAATAGTGAATAATTTCATTTTTATGTTAAAACAGTCTACCACTTTGGTTAGGAATCTGATTTGATTTTATGTTAACATAATCTATATTTTTGGTTACAAATCTGCTTTGACCATGAGGAATTCAATTTCTTGGTGCAATAATTCATTCCAGAATTAATTTTAAGTTTGATTTTGTACTTAAGTTATACTTAGTCTGATTATCATTAAATGGTTACTGAAAAAAGTATTCAGGACAATTATTGTTAGGATTTTTGTTCCAACTCAGTAGCAGCTAATTAACTTTCCAAGTTAATTTCCCCTTTATTTTTATCCAGAATATAAAGGGACAAAATGAAATTTAATTCCCTTTGATGCTTAAAACAAATTTACTTAGCTTGGGTCCTGACAAAACCTTCATTAAGATCTGTGATTTAGAGAAGCTTCAAGCCCCTTGACAAGTGTTAGTTCAATTTATAGCATCTGGTCAGATGATACTGAAACCTATACTCCCTAATTATCACTTCAATGGAAATACTGAGATACTCAGATATGGTTGCTCATTTATATCTTTAAGTGTTATTGATAATTAACATTTTCATAGGTAAATCACTGCATCTAGTGCGGCTGCTTGGAGATTTAGAAGACAAAAGGACAGTATACTGAAAGGCTTTGTCTACAAATACTCCTCTCTGGCATCAGAAATCCTAGAGGCAGAGATTCTATTACTCAACAGGAACAAGTAAAAGAAACTTAGAATAAATTCAGAAACTGCAATGTAGCATCGTTAAACAATTATGTCCTGAATTTCCCTGATTCCAGGAAATTCTGTTTCTTTTTCTTTATACTGGATAGATTCAGCAATAAGAGTGTAAATATACTCTCTTTTTGACACTGTCTGCACAAAAACACAAATGAAGTCAAAAATGTTTGACTGGAAATACATTTTACATAACAATATATACTAATGAGAAATCTTCCATGCGATGCACATAGGGCTAACTATTTTTGCTAGATGAATTGACTAAAGGATTCTATTGTTTGGGTGCGAATAAGCAACACTACAGTTAGCAGTTTCTCCAAAGGATCTACACTTCAATATTCTCACTCACTTCTGGTATAAATGGAAAAACAGATGTATTTCTTATATCTCACATATTTAAATTAATATAACTTTTTAGAGAACATAGTTGAAGATTCAATTTAAAGTAGGAAGACAATGTAGCAATTTCCTAAGAATTACTGCACCTAGTTATTACCAGATTGCACTAAAGAAACCATAAAACTTTAGTGAGGGTCATAAAGAAAAACTTGAATAAATGGAGAAATAAATCATAGTCCTGACTATGAAAACTAAATGTTGCGAAAAATGACGATTCTTTCTAAATCAATGTGTGACTTTAATGTGTTCCACTTAAACACGGAGGAGAATATTCTTTTACCTTAACAAATAGATTCAAAAGTTCATCAGTGTAAATGAGTAACAATATTCAAGGGATTTGTATGAAAAATGATACTAAAATCAAGAGGAATCCTTTAAAATGATAGAAATGATGAAGTGCAGTAATGACAATAGTGTGGTATAAATAAATACTAGCAAATCATAGGAACTGAAGCAGAGAATCAGATATAGTTATTTAATAAATAATAAACTTAGCACTACAGATTAGATGAAGGAAATGTTTATTCAACATATTGCAGAGAAGTTAGATGCATTTCAGAAGAATGGCTCAAACTTTCATATTAATTCTTGGTCAAAATATAGCCAAAATAGGTATTTGATATATGGACATATTAAACAGAAAAATAAGTGCAGTCAGTATTTTCATTAAAGGTGAACAATATCCTTAGGTAAATTCAGTATAATTTTTTCACCAAAAATTAAATATTTTCTAATCACAAAAATTTTGAAGGCTGCAAGCAGCTTTCTGCCTCTCGACAGTCTCCGAGCTACAGTCTATCACTCAGTTTCTCCCAATTTCCTCTCACAAAACCTTTAAACATCCTCAGAAAATAAAAACATGAACGACCAAAATGGACAGACCTCACGCTGCAGAATCAAGAAGGAATTTTTACTAGTTTTTTTATGGAGCCGAAATGAGAAACACCAATGGCATCTCGCCCTGAAGCAAATGTCTTTTTGAAACGATCACACTTGTGAGCCTGAGCCACAGCGGGTAGCTGCTTGGCCCTTGCCTGCCATCTGCCATTTACACAACAACCCACAGGTGACACAACGCAGGACCCCAAGCATGGTCCTCACCCTGGCCTTTGGATCCACCCCAAACCCATTCCAATGACACCATTTTCCAGAGAGCCACAGAGTCAAGAACAACTGCCCATGCCTTTGCATCCTAGACAATTGTGTAGCAGAACTACTGAAGGCTTACTGTCACTTCTGTCAGGTTCTCTTCATCATCCTATAAAAATTACCCGATAAAGCCAACCTCTAAAACAAGTCTAAGGGTAAGAGGAGCCAAATTTTCACAATATAAAATAATAGAACAATTCGATAAGGACTTTTCATGTGAAATACTGCTGAACGTGTCAAGGTGATGCAAAAATATTAAAATACAAAGTGTAGAAAGTTTTAGTTCATTTATTTTTCAAGCAAAAGTATGTGATAATTATAGTTTTAATTTTACATTTGACATTTATAACAAAATCTCATAATTGAATCACCCTTTAATTTTTAATTTTGAACCAGTTATCTAAAAAAAAAACCCCTTGTATTTGTGGAAATAATAGAAAGACCCTGTGTAACTTTAATCCTTAATTTCACCAAAGGTAATATTTAGCAAAACAATGTCACAACTAGGATATTGATTTTGATGAAATGAACTGATCCTAGTCAGATGTCTAGGTTAGCATTATATGTGTATGTGTGCATTTAGTTCTATAGCACCTTTCACTCTTTTCCAGTACCAGAGATTGAACTCAGCCCCTTTTTATTTTAAGACAATGTCTTCCTAAGTCACTAAGCTGCCCAGACTGGCCTTGAATTTATGATCCTTTTGCCTCAGCCTCCCAGAATGCTAGGATTACAGACCTGTACCACCACTCTCAGCTTAATTCTATATATTTTTAACACATGTGTACATGCAAATTTTTGCCGCTACAGTCAAGCTATAGAGAAGTTCCATGACTAAGTAAATCCTTTCTTGTTAGGATTTTATGACCTTGTTCCTCCATATCCTCATCCTCAACATTCATAGTGTAGTTATCCTCTGAATAAATGATCAGACCACCGACTTTAGGTCTGCAAAATCAGTGAAACACTAAACACTACAAGCAGTTAGTTGTATTTTACCTCAATAGACATCATTGCAGCCTGTGTTTCTCTGAATCAGCAGCTCATTTGCAGGGGGAGTAGGGGGCGGGATCTTGGCTCTTCTCTCCTATCCTGTGCTCTGGAAGGGGCTGGCATCTGGTTCTCCCTCCAGCAGCCTGTGCATGGTGCTGACTTGCAGAGAGGGTTTGTCTTCTTGTTGTCTTCTTGTTCTTCTTCCCTGCAGCCCATGAATGGCCTACATCCTAGTTTTTATTTACTTCATGGAACCCTGAGTCTTTCACGTAATGTTCAAATACATTTTCTAAACAATTTGATGCTATTGTACACTCTGTCTTAGGAATGTTCACACCAAAAAGAAACAAACAAAAACCAAAAATGACGTTGTGCTAGCCATCACTGTGACAAAATATCTGGAAAATCAAGTTAAAGGAAGAAAGATTTAATCTGACTCATGGTTTCAAAGGTTTTGGTTCATGGTTTGTACATTCCCCTGCTGTAGGCCTGAGGTGAGGCAGAATCTTATGGAGGAGGGCATGGTGGAAGAAATTGCTCACCTCCAGCAGACTGGAAGGAGTGAGAAAAGAACAGAGCAAAGAAGGTATGGGGCCAAGATCAATTCTTGCCCCCTACTCCCCTCAACAAGGCCCAATCTGCTAATCTCCCATTGAGGTACAAACTCAACAATCCAACTTCATGGGGACATTTGATGTAACAGCTCTAACAGATGTGAATGAACAAAGTAGCAGCTGAAATGGGACTGAGCAATCGATGCATTACATCTTCAAGATCACATGTCTGCATATGTCTGAGTACTGTAGATACTTTGGATTTAGTAGAGATCAGAGTGGAACTTTTTAAACAATTGGTGGGAAAGGACTTTTATTCCTCAATTCATTGAAAACTGATAATTTTGTAAAATATAATATGGATATGTTTATTCTTAATTTCTGATGCTGCTGACAAAATTCCCAGACCAATATGAGCTTGTGGACTAAACTGATAAGCCCTGCTTAGTGACCACTGTAACCCCACCATGACCTTTAATTTCACAGTGTAACATCTAAAGTGACTTGAGTTTTGAATTCTTGTCATGCAGAGACTCATTGTACTGTTTCAAAATGTTCAAAACCTCATGGAAACTGGAGGACATTTTACTTCAAGCCAGCAGAGTACATCTCCATGTACCTCTGGATGGTACTGATAACTACTTCCTTGGGACCACTTTACTGTGACTGTGGAGATTAGAAGGAAACCAGAGAATATTTTTTCAATGTAGCTTGCTGCTAAGATGTCCTCGTATTTGAAATTTCCAATGTGAATAGAAGAGCAGAGGGCTTGAATCACAATGCAATTATTTATTATGGGACCATAGCAAAGGCCCCTCTTTTGACTTTGAGCTTGGATTCCACAGCAGAAATCATCAACTCCAAAATTTCTTAAAAAAAATTTTAATAATTTGCACTTTTGACTGTGAACCCAGCGAAGGATCACTGATCCCCGTGCTTATTGACAAACACTGAATTTAGATAGATTCTTCCCTTTCCTAAATGAGTAAAGAAAAATAGAAAATGAAATATGAGGACTACATGTCACTTTGATAGCATGAGGGAAAAGCACTTCATAGCATAAAAAGAAACAAAATTCAAGATTTTTTGGAAATCCATCAGAATGAAAATAAGCTCTTCAATGACAAAAGTAGTATAAAATCTGTTAGACAAATTGCAACAGAAAATCAAAAACTGTTTTTGAAAGTTAAAACAGGTCAAATCTCACTGGTAATCAAGGAAGTGAATACAAATACAGCAACATTTTGTTTCCCCTATCAAACTAGACAATTTTTTCCTTACTTTTTTTCCAACATTTTACTAGTGCATATTGCTAATGCAGATTAGCGGTTTTCATTTTGACAGATTTTTGTGTGCACATAACACACTTTAAACATTTCCCCACTTCACTTGCTACCCCACAAAAGTTTCACACTTTGGGGATGGGGGGATCAATGTATAATGTACTTTGGTCATACTCATGACCCCTATTACCCACCCTTCACCTCCTCTCAAGCAGTCAACTTATTTTGTGGAAGAAAATAAGGTTTGCAATAGTCTACATGACTGATATTTCAATTGTTCATATTAAAAATTGATTAAGTCCTAGTTATCATGAAATTTTCTCACCTATACAAAAAGCTTCCTACATCACTAGAGCCTAGACTAGTAATATTAGTTATGACTTAAAACAATAGTTAGAGATGTGTATAATAATAACCATATTTAACTTATTTATATTATTGAGTTAGAAATATTAATTTTCAAGTATTTAAAATCAGATTTTAGCACACTTACATCATAAAATATTACATTCTTTAATTCTTATTAAATGATATTTTAGGAACTAGTATATATAATATAATGCATTCAGAAAAATTAGAATGAAACACTTTGGTGTGCTTTTACTTTCAAAAAAATTAACATGTTAAGACATTTATGTACAATGGTAATTATAGTGCTGTTTGTAATGATAAAAATTGAGGAAGAAAATAGCTCAATTTTCAATGAGATGATTGTGTTACACCAAAACCATAGAATTAAACATCATGTATCCATTTAACATCATGTTAAAAGAAAATTTAACAAATGGCAAATTGTTCACAATCTAGTATTAAATGATAAAAGGCAGGGTAATAAATTTTACAAAGATAATGCATATCATAATACAAATGCACATGCAAATGCATGTATATGCCCGTATTTTACTGCAGAATTAAGTGCGTTGAATAAATCCTACATACATACAAAACAAAAAATGATTTTGCTCAGTGGTTAAATTAATTTCATTTGTCATTTTTATATCATATTTTTATTGCATTGTCTGTCTTTTAAAAGTTTGACAGTGCACATGTATGAGCTTAATGTTATTTGTACGCTTGTATAAAGTGTTTGTATATGAACACGCTCCAAGGTATTCATTAGTGTATGCAAAGGTAAGTTTTGTATGCATCTTCTGCTGTCATTTATCATCTATCTCTTGATCTCACTCTCTATAACTTTAGCTGTAGAAAATGAACACGCACAAACACACATAAACACAAACTCTAGGTTTGTTATGTTGAGGGTATAGTCATGGCTATTTTTCTTCTGGATTACAAAATTGGTTGCTAGTTCTTTATGATTACAAGTAAAGTCTCTTAAGATTTGGGCTTTTTGTTTTTGCCTTTTGCATGTTCTTTGAAAGGAAACCTTCTTGTGTTCCAAGAAGCCTTTAAAATTCAATTATTTCTAAAGCACAAACAGTTTGGGGAGTACTACTGGGTAATTAATAACAACATGTACACAGGCAAGCATTGAGCTCTAATTAATTTATTATGCACCATGACTTGAAATCGGTAGCTAATTTTAACTACATTAAATGCCCTTTGTGCTGAGTTTTCTTCTGTATTCATACTTTTAACCAGAAAATCTATTTAATTGGTTCTACATGTTTATTAGTTCAAGAATATAAGCTTTGCATTTGTCTTCCTAGGAGCTAAGAAAGTTATTAAGGATGCAACAACAACGACAACAATACCAGTTAGTTCACATATTAAAGAAGTGCAAAGAAAACAGATGGAGTGGAGTCAGATGAAGACACTTTCTAGCCATACATGGTTAATAAAACATATTTAAATGCAAGGGCAACGAAGTTTCTACTCTTCTCTCACAAGTTAGGAATTTAGTATGTAACTCATGATTATCAAGTGTCATTACCCACGCCCCTATGTTAGTAAGACACAGTGGTCTCACTGGAGAAAAAATGGCATCTTCAGTTCTAACACACTACTCACTGTTGATGTGAAGGATTTCTGTAAATATTGCCACTCTATTTGTCTCCTTCATGGTTCAATTAACTTTTAATTATAAGAAACCTTTTATAATGTGGAAGATTCTAAAATTCCCAAATTAAAAAGAATCAAAGTTTTCTTTTTCTTTTCTTTTCTTCTTTTTTTTTTTTTTCTTTTTTATTCTTGAAGTACAAACCAAAAGTTTATGTGGGTTGGGGGAATGTGTCTTTGGTTTCTGTGTACTAAAGTTATCTATTATATATTATAGCATCTTATTAAACAAAGTGAAAATGTTTATTTATTCTGTTAGCCCAAGGTGTCTCAACCTCCATATTATTATTATTTGTGTGTGTGTGTGTGTGTGGCAGTGGGGATCGAACTCACAACCTAGTGCCTGCCAGGCAGGCACTTAAGTCACTGAGCCAAACTCCTGGCTCTAGATTTCAGAGACAGGGTTGCACTATGTAGTTTAGGCCAGCCTTGTGCTCACGTTGTAGCCCAAACTGGCCTCGAATTCACAGCGCTCCTCCTCCTATCTCAACTTCCCAAGTGCTGGGATTAAAGGCGTGCGCCTCCATACCCGGCATTATTGGTACTATATTGTAGAGCTATTCTGTGCTAAGAAAGTTAATCAGCAACCTCCCTCCCTCACTTCCCACCATTATAGGTGAGTAGCAACCTTCAGCTCTATCATGTAGAAAGTGCCAAATTTTCCTTCAGAGCAAATTCATTCTCAACTGAGTACCACTGAGTGAGTCCATCAGTCAGGTGCTAAACCTGAGATCTTACTTTGCATTCCTTAGTCTTCTTACTGCAGAAAATAAAATTTAGTCTTGCCTTCAAATATTTGATCACTTATAGATACAAACTGACAGTGAAGAATTGAATGTGTTTAAATACATATATATGCTATTTACTTCACGTAAAGAATAACAGGAGTTTTCTTAGGTTTTCAGAGTTCTAAAGAAGCAATAATGGCTAGCTAAGCTTTATAAAGTTATTTCAAGGAATGCAAAATGTCAAGGTTTAATGAACAAGCAAGTAAAGAGAGATGCTTGCTAAAATGAAACAAGGAATGTGGGAAGTTGTGGCTAGATAGTTCCTTGCATAGAAATTACACTAAAATGTATGGTAAATGAATAATAGAATAAAGGATGAATGAAAATAGAGCAGACATCACTCAGCAAGTAAGACTGTCTCATTCTCGAAATGTGAATCATAGTGCACTAGTTATTTTTTGTTTCTATAAGGAAATAATGTTACAGGCCAATGTTATAAAGAGAAGAGGTTTATTTAGCTGGCTCTTTTGAAGATTCAAGTCCCAAGACAAGGTGGTTCCCGCCAGTTTGCTTCTGGTGAGGACTTGATGGAGGAGAGAGCATCAGAGTATCAAAATGGCAGGAACAGGTGTGGGAGGATGAGATCTCATCTTCAAACAGGAACCACAGAATTCTTTTTAGCTGTTTGCTTTTGCAAGAGTTCAGGGTTCCCACAAGTGCTGCTTTAATCTTTTCAGGGCAATTTCCCTAGTGACCTGAGGATTTCCCACATCTCATAAAAATTCTCAGCACCTCTCAAGTACCACATTCAAACCACAGACTGTCACACAATCTAATTCAATTGAATGGTTTCAAAAACCAGAGGATGCTACCATCTTACTTAAAACCCTGCCTTCTTTTGTAGTAACAGAAAATTTATATCCTTTACTATTCACAGTAAGTTTCATAAATAAGCAGACCCTAAACAAATTGAATGTTATATAATAGTTGACAATAAAGCAACTTTATATTCTGCTGATCTAAGCTTCAGAAAGAACAGAAGAGTAAGATAAGAGAAATCCCACTTTTTTGCCCATCAGTAATATTGATCAACATGATACCAACTAATCTGAAGAACTTCATTCAAATAAGCAAATAATTTTAGAAGCCAGCTATGTACCAGATGATCTGGCCAGAAATACTTAGCTGGTAAGAAATTTGAAGGCATAAAATAATCACCAGAAAACAATTTTTAACTAAAATTAGGTACTAGAATCTAAGATCTAGAGACATGATCATATACTTTTGTAAAATTTTTGGAAATTTTGTAAGTTCAAATAGTTTGTAGGAGGTAGTTCTTTTCATTGAAATCTATTGACTTCCATCATTTTGTATTCTGAGTTTCCTTTTATCATATTTTTCTTGGTGGACAGTAAATTTGGAGAAGTTATATTTTGGGCATTCCTGCTAAGTGAATGTGTTGCTGGGAATGCATTGAGCTAGGGTGATATATTTATTGTTTTTAAGCTGTTTGATGAATGGTTAAAGCAATTCTAAGTTGTGGAAGTGTGGGAATATTTCAAAGAACATCCTTCCCTACCACTGTGAAATCTCACCTGATATAGAGAGGGAAACAACGTCTCCCGATTTCTTCAGATTCTCCTCTACCATTTTGTGCACGTCCCTCCTTGAGAATTCGAATACTTTTTGACCTCTTAGCCTGACCCAGAAACTTCTGTGATAAGCCAATCATATTCTGGTGTTTTTGCTAGGTATCAACAACACCTTTGGCTTTCTCTTCCTGTCTGAAAGGATTTTCTCATTCAAATTACTTAAGAAAAATCTATCTTTTGGGTCAGTTTCAGAGGGAACTGGTTTAAGCTGAATATTATATGTGATATTTACAGTTATTTGCCAAATTTTAGCAATTATACTTCAGTATGATTTCTTCTATTACAATAAGCAAATATTTACCCATGTGCCTAAATTTATTGTTGTGTGTCCTTTGTCTTAAAATAGAAATAATAAAATTGTGTAAGAACCAGGTGCCAAAAGTTTTGGACCTGCCAGTGCTGGAGTTGGACAGACCTGGGAATTTGCCCTTCCACAGAACCTGTTATGGCTTATATATAGATGGCCCCCCAAAGTCTCATGAGTTCATAGGTGGGGCTTTTTGGAGGTGGCTAGATCTAGAGTGTGTGATTCTGGGTTTAAGGATGTGATGCTGGGGTTGATTCACAGTGCAATACAAGGACTAAGGCGACAGTACATTGGGTATGAGTGTTACTCACCCTAAGGGTAGGTAGCCTGCACAGGGTAGAAGTGTTGTATAAGGGACAGCAGGATTGCTGCTTGTTGCTTGTCACTTATCACTTGCTGTTTTGCTACCTTGCTGTCTTCTGCCTTCTGCCTGTCATGAACTGTTTCTCCTCTGTGATTCCCCTCTGCCATGCTGCCCTGCCTTGGAGTCAGTCAATTATGAACTGAAATCTCTGTAAACTATGAGCCAAATAAAACTTTTCCCCTTTAACTTTGGGTGTTGGGTATTTTGTCTCAACAATGAAAGAAGTAAGACAGAAGATGAGTAGTAACCCAAAGGAAGAGTCCAGAACAGCCAAGAACCTAAGTCACTGCAGAGCTTGTGTGGTGCAGGATAAGCATTCTCTCCCAGATAGCAAGTGTCCTTGCAAGTGCTGATCCAAATCAATGTTATTGATGCCTGTTAATTCAGTAAACAAAACTGCAGAACATAAATTTTTTAAGGCACTGAGTTACTTGAATCATTAGTTGGTCAATGATGTAACTAACCATACTCAGGAAGAAATAAAGGAACACTTCAATTACAGAAAGTCAGATCTGGAAATGAGCAGTGAAAACAAGAGTTTGATATCAAGGAAATAAAAGTAACCGAGTTTCTTTAAAATTGAGTGGTTCACGAAATCTATACAGCTAGTTTTGCTGAAGTTCCTGTCTAGAGTTTAATATAAAACTCTATAGCATTAAAATTAGAAACAAGACAGCGCCTCACATGATATATTTTCTTCTTTGCAAGAAGAAAATAGGAAAATGGAAAATTTTAATGTTTCACCTATAACCTTGTATTGGGAACGTTACAATACAGTAAAATTTCAATTAATGAACCTGAATAATTTCACTAAAAATATTTTCTCTTTTATCTATGACTAAGAGATTTTTATATGAATAGTATGATTCATGAAAGATCTTTTGATTGTTTATTTTTTTGAGACAAGGTCTCCTGTAGCCCAGGCTGGCCTCAAATCACAGCAATCCTCCTTCCTCAGCCTCCTGAATGCTAAGAATACAGGAGTGTGCCACCATGCCTAGTTTACAAGAAAGATTTTTAAGTAAAACTATAAAATCACATGGTTCTGAAAAACAGTTGAAATTTGATAAATTTAATATGCTGTGTCCATGAATCTTGACTGTAAACTTGATTGACTTCAGAGACACCTGGGAGATTAGAAAAGCACACCTCTGGGTGTCTGTGGATGGGTCATGGGGGAGTGGTCTTTGGGGTTATGTCTGGTCCTGGCCTCTTGCCTCTGACCTCTTCCCCTACTTTCGTCATCTGTTCACCATAAATTGAGCACCTTTCCTTCACTGCACCCTTCTGCTGTGATCCATCTGCCTTGGAGCAGCTGGGTAAGAACTAAAAAGTATGAAACCATCAGCCTAAAAATGTGCCACTTACTCCTTCAAGTACATCAGGTGCTTTCCCCGGGCAATGAAAAGCAGACCAATATGTCTTCCACAATGTACACTAAAACTCCATCCTTCCTTGAATGATTTCTTTTAGTCTTAGAGGTAAGTCACCTGAGAAAAAATTTTTCACAATGATATTTTAAAATTTCCCTATACAGTAATAAACTAATACTTATAATTTACACTGTAGCAAATAATTTAACCACCTATTTAAAATTATTTTGTCTACCTTAGTACACTTAACCATTTTTCCACTTTCATCATGCATTGAATTTTTAAAATATATTCAATTCATCATTGCTTTCTAATTTTATATTTATTTACTTCTATCTTTATGATTTTTTGTCCTTTCAGTGTTAACCCACTTTAATTGTTACTTCTACAACTATGCAAATTTTTAAAGTTATAAATTTACCTATAATGGCAATTCTTAATATATTCAATATCTTAATTTCTCATTATGTTCCTAATAGTTTACTATTACATTATTGACTTATTCTTGAACTCAAACATTATTGAAAATTATTTTTCATTATCGTAGGTATTTTATTTAAATACTTAACCTTGTTTTCGATCATATTGTGTATGACTTGTTAAGGTGGTCTAGAGAATGCTGTATTCTTGTTGATTTATTGAAATTTCCTTTGGATCTATACTATGTACATTTAAAGAAATTAATTGGATTCTTATAAAGAAAATTATGGTATAATCTTCACAAAACTACCTGTTAAATTACATTTTTACAAATTACTTATAGACTCATTTATTCTATAACTTTCCAAGTGATTTAGAAATGCCTCTTAGTTTTCTGCTTCTTTAATTCCACAATACTTCTCCATCAGAAATTTCTGTATATTTTGTAATTGCTGAACATCCTCATGTATCTCATTTTTATTTTCATTATATTTTATTTTTGTCTTTTGTCCTCCTAATTTTATTTTCCACTTCCCTGATTTGATGATTTGCAATATCTAACCTGGAATTTCATGAGCTTACGATTTTTAAATTTAACAATCTTGAATTACATCTTCACACAGTATTATATGCTAGTTAACTGTTAAATACATAAATTAGAATGTATGCAGACTTTTCTCCTGCAATCTCATTAAAAATTCCAGCAGTTTTTTTTTTCAGAGAAAGCTACATGCTGATTCTAAAATTTATAGAGAAATATAAAGGGTCAAAATTATTCAAAATACTCTTGGAAAGGTATAAGAAAATTAGAGAATCTACACTGTTGCATTTATGTACTTACTAAAGTAATAAAAACATGTAGTACTAGTTCAAGAACAGACACATACAAGGATGAACTAGGAATTCCATAAATAAACAAATGCACATGTGGACAAAGGTAATAAAGCAGAGTGTAAGTTTTTCTTTTTTGCTTTTCAATAAATCAGTATGATAAAATTGAACATCTATATAAATATAAAGGTATATTTTATATCTTATTTCATTTTATATAGATGTTTTTTTCCAGGAAAATTATAGAGATCATTATGAAGGGTAAAATTGAGAAGTTATTAGAAAAATCTCACAAAGCAGAATATGGCAATCCTCTTTATTTGTCATGAATATGCTTTTCTATATGCATGAAGTTGCCTGAAACCACTGACAGTATTATAGAGAGCTAAGTTGGTTGGAAATATTGTGGACAGTAAGACAGGGCAGGGCCCTTGAGGGGGTCACTTTTGAAGAACAGAATACATCAAAACTTTGGGTGAGGATGCACCTGAAGAATATTAAAGTCACAATTTACATAGTTCCCTAAGGGATAAACAGAAGCTAGAGATCATTGGTAGCACATTCTGAGATGTTACATATTAATAAACCCTTATCTCATTGGAGATGAGCCATCCTCTCCCATTCACTAAGACTAAAAGTACTAAAGACAAGACTAAGACTATAGATTATCTACCAAGATTAATGCTGTTGTTCATATGCCCTTTCTACTACTACTGGATCAATATTATCTAAACAACTATGCCTGTAATCTTATTGGTTGATTATAATATTGCCCCATGTTGTATCAACCTCATGATTGTGCTCTATAAAGCCTTCTTGGAGAAGTGGGCTCATTGGTAACCTACTTGGCACCCTTCCTGTCTCCAGGAGCTATTCCTATCCCCTCTTCCCATTTCCCATTTGTTTTCTCCAATAAAGTTTTCTACTCTTTACCTCTGTTGTACTTTACAATTCATACTTTGACTTCAAAGAACAAGAACTTGGTGTATTGACAACTTGAAGGCTGGGAGTTACATTTGTTTCCTCTATATCATTTGGAGGTCCCATCAAGATATTTGGAAGGAGATACAGGTTTGCTTTTCTTCTAAGGCACCCCTAAAATATTTCAACTAGACTCTAGATTTTGACTCCCTTAGGTAATTGAAAATCATCATCCTTCTTTATCAATTGCTCATGCCCTGAATTTTATGCCTTGTCTTTATCAGTTACTTGTGCCTCATCTCTGTTATGCATTGTCCTTTGTTAAAAATGATAATAAATTTAAGTGGAGAACATGAGAAGATTATGGTTTTACAGGTACAGTCTTTTGCTTTTTGTTTTGTATATGCTACATTTGGACTTACTAGCTGCTGAATTTCCTTGTTTGACCTGTGTGACAGTGGTTTGTTACTTTATCTTAATACCAAATAGGAAGGTAATGTTAGAGCACCCTCTGTGGACTTCGATATAAAATGCTATAAAATAGGTTTGTTATGAAACTTAGTTCATATTTAGAGAATATACGTGCTTATTAGTAAATCATGGGACCCCATTTTCCAGTTAAAAAGTAATAGGTAAGGAAACATTCTTAAGACTTTAGGTTTCAGTGAGACAAACTGGTTCTGATCACCTCTCCACACCCCAGAGGCCTGGTCTGCCTGAATTTCGTTTTGGGTCTGATCTTCTACTGGTGAAGAGGCAATCTTAGCTCTTGAGAGTCCCCATTCTTGTCTTTCCAGACTGAGAGTGATGTTCATGGGCAATTGTGTCAATAAATCACCATGAGCATAAGTGAAAAAGGCTTCCTTTTTCTGAACTCACATTTGATCTTTCTCTGCCCCGTTGTATTTCCTATGCTTTTTTCAGAGGCACATAAGATTAGATAGGGAGGACTTATCCAATAAGCAAGAACCTCAAATTGAGCATGTAGAAAATAGCATGTGTTACTGCCAAAGACAAGGAAGAAATTTTAGATCAAGACAGCTCAGGCTTTCATCAGTGCCTTAGAGAACTCTAGTAAATGGTGATCACTCTGCCAGCTAGGTAAATGCTCTTAGAGCAGCTACCACTTTTAAAGCAGAGGACAGATTCCCCAGCACCTTCTGGTTTAATCCCCACTGAATCAAATAGACTGTTGACCAGAGAGACAACTCGATTCCTTTCTGAAGACAAATGTCTGGTTGTGTGGAACCAGTGAAAGCTGAGAGGACCACTGAGGGGTCATGGGTGGGGAAAATCTCTGGCAGACACCCACAGGTTCCTCAGTGGAAGCTGGGTCCCGACAGCCCTACTGGATTATCAGCAGAAAATTCCCGCTTACCCATCATCCCTACCTGACTCCTCAGTGAGATGAGACGTAACTCTCTCAGCAATGTACTGATATCCTCTGTCCCAGAGTGACCAGAGAAACCACTGCTACGGCCTTCACTTAAGCCTTCTTTAAGAGCTGAGTTACAGGTTTAGATTTTTCTCTCTGCTGGCAAGTTAGAAACTCCCCTTAGTTTTCCTCCAACTCACTGATAGTTAACTTTAAAATCACCTTGTATCTAGACCATCTCTCCTTCCTGGAGTTCAGGCTGAGGCAGCTTACAACTGTTTGCCTTTCACTAAAGACAGCAGCTATCAGAGAAGCAATTTACACTTGTGGCTCTATGTATACTAACTAGGTTTGAAAAGGTGTTTTGCTCAGCCTTTCTCTTCTTTCACATGCATGTAGAAAACTGATAAATGTATCTTCACTAACATGTCAATTGTGGTTGCTAGGGTAAGGGTATAAATTTAGTCTGTGAGCTTCAAGGACGTTGAAATTTTAGAGTAGGTTTTCAGTAAAATTTAACCTTGTCTTGCTGCTAAGGAATATTGCCTAGATGATTAGGTAGGTAACTCAACTCTGTCTCTCTATTGGGGTGATCACTTTTGCAGACCAGGAGGCGCTCCAATCCCTTTCAATTTGACCTTTGATATATTCCTAACTGGCTTTTACAAAATTGGAAAATAGTGATTTAGATCTCTTGATTATTGGTTTTTCGAGCAATGCTTCCTTCTTTAAACATGACTGTTACATTTAAAATCAATTATAGCTTGTGTTTTTAGAAACACATGCTAAGATTAAGAGTGTGAGTTTCCAGGGAAGATGGGGTTGTGACCTGTAAAAAATGGCTAGTCTGACCTGACCTATCTTCTGGCCTCTCCTCAGATGGCAGCAACCTGCTCTGGAGTGGGTCACCTCAGGAATACCTTGAGGATATAAAAGTCAAGTAAAAATTAAAAGGACACCAATTCTTTCTGTTGTATTTCACATGAGAGACTCAATGTCTTATTCCTTTAAAATGTATTCTTAAACACTAGAAGTTGTTCATTGCTTATATATTTTTAAAAAGTCATTTAATATTTTTTACACACAAACCTGGCCTGTGCATCTCCTCCTTCACCCCTGGAAATGGCTAAAATTACCTTTAACAGTTTGTCCTCTTACAGAGAACAGGTACATGGGGCTATCAAAATAGCAGTTTTGGCTGTCAGCTGTGACTATCAAACAACTATGATTATCAAAGCAACAAAGAAAATCCTGTATTGCAATTAGATAAACCATCTACCTAGGGCCCATTTAAAAACTGCCTTTGCTTTCACAGGTGTAAAAGGTTTTTATTTCTTCTGATTCTTATTTCAAGAGATCTCTATTTATTGATGTATAAAAAGTTCTGACTAGTCTATTTACAGTTACAAACCTAAAAACTAGGGCCAGAGATTTAGCTCAGTAGTGTAAGCATCTGCCTGGCAGGCGTGAAGTTGTGAGTTTGATCCCCAGTACCAAAAAAAAAAAAAAAAAAAAAAAAAACCTTAAAAACTATAAAAAGGTTATTGTAATTCAACTTGGCTAAATACATCTGGTCTATCAACAGCTGTCTTACATGTGCCTGTCTGTCTGTTCAACTTATGACTGACTGCAACATCTACAGCTGTCTTGTTTCAGCTCAACAATTTTTCTTCAATAATATGCTAATTGTTATGATCTGGTTCTCATTGGTCATTTAAAAATTTTGTTAAGATAATTAAATGGGAACCCCTTAGGCTTAGAGATACTTCTGCATGAGACTTCCTTTGGTAAATAAAGAAGCAGCTGTCTGGAAACATTTATTCCACTCTTTCTTCACTAATGGGAGTACAATAATTTCCATAACCCTATAGGAGCCACACTCAAATAAATATTGCTAAACATATTATTGTGGTATGTTTATATTAGTTATCATTCAAAGGTTAAGCTTCTTGTGGGTAAAACAATAAAGTTTCATTAAAAAGTGTTCTTGGTACAAAACTAAATTAAGAAACAAAGGGTTTAATATATCTGTGACAATCATTAATGCTAATTTCATGATGTACTAAATGTATTCATGACTTTTAGGTGTACAGGTCTTCTCATGTGAAACTAGAATTGCTTATGGTCATAATCTTTTATTTTAGACTCAAATATCTGCTTTTCTCTTGTACTCCAGCTACTTGTGATAAGAGGTATATGTCAAGCCAGTATGAGATTACCATTCAGATGACAGCTTTAAAAAAAGAATTATGAAGTGTTCAGGCACTGAGCTGTCCAGACGGTGTCATATTCTTCAATGTCATTTTATGATAGGATTTTTTTTTTTTTTTGTGGCACCAGGGATCGAACTCACAACCTTAGGCCTGCCAGACAGGCGTTTAAGCCACTGAGCCAAACTCCCAGCCCTCAGTGTCATTTTATTAAAGGCTAACAAATTAGGTGATAGCTTCCTTGTGTACTAGATGGAGATGATTCACTAAAAATGTCATTCTATACTAACACTATATTTAAATGTACTTGAAAGGTAATATGATTGGCTTGATCTCACATTGTCTTTGTAAAACTATATAATTGTTAACATTGTGCAGGGATTCAACTACTAAAACAAACATAATTGGTAAAAATTAACAGTTCTCTGACTATACCTTGTATTTCAAAATGATTGACATTCAGGTGAGATTATAATAGTGAAGCTCACTACTCCTTCTATAATACTGATATAACTAATTATCTATTCTGGGAGTTCAGAACAGAAGGGTTGAAATTTAGAAATCAAACAAGAGTAACTGAAATTTAGAGATTAAAGCTAAAAGGTAACTTGACTAAGAAGACTTCAAGGTCAATGAGAACCCAGGAAATAAGGGAAAGTTTTCTACAAGATCCTACAACTTTGGCAAGTCACCCGACCTCCTAAGCAGAGAGATTTTGGACCCCAAAAGACAAGAGTCAACAAATGCACCATGGGCCAAAACAGGACAATCAAAGAGGGAAAAAGTCTCCCATGCTTTCACAGAAAGCAACATGGTCAAGCAAGATCATGACGTATCCTGACAACTGACCCTGACAGACAAACTGAAAGGCTCTGTACATGCCTGAGGAGATCTTAACTGACCTTGATAGACAGCAAGTGGTTAATTTTGATTAACACAAATCTCACTTTAGCTTGGTCTTAAAATATAACCAGAAAATGTATAAAGACAATATCATAGTAACAAAAACCAGTTATAAAAAGGTGCTTCAGTTGCTGAACCCTTGCAGTTTCCAGCTACATTGGTAACTGACCATTGTTATGGTTAATTAAGAAAGAAAAATATAGTAGAATTTATAAAAGTTAACAAACATCTTTAAATTTCTTCTCATCATTTTCTTATAGCTAAAACTAGAGGGACTTATGACAAGAAAACTTTCATAAGTAGAAGGATCTAAGAGCCAATTTGGTATAACCATTATTCCAGTCCCTCAAGAGCAGTTTCTGGACATGGCTCTTTCCCCAACCAGCCTTTCCATTCTAGTGCTCATGCTTTGATTATACATGCTTTCATTTCTTGGAAAATTTATTTATCTTGTCTGAAGGCTGTCAAATTCCAAGTTATCATACAGATAGACCCAATAACAAATATGCCAGACTTATTACTTGGATCCACTACATTGACCTTGTAAAGGGAGATCATAATTACTAAACTGCAATATGACTTCTAGTCCACTAGATTAACTAGAGATCCTGACTGCAGTCTCCCCTACATCAGTCATTCTCAGCTCGAAGCAGCCAGATGGAAACCATGCCCCTCGCCCCTAACCATAGTTAGGGACAGCTCTTTAGAGCGGAAATATTATAGATAGATAAGCCAGATACAAATATTATATGAATATTGCATGATAAAAATACTCTATGGACCCTCAAGGGAGTCAGCACAGAAGATGAGAACACCTCACAACTGTACCTGGAGGTGCATCTGAAGAAGACTGTAGTCACAGTGGCCAGATTTCCGTAGTTCTCTAAGGGATAAATAGAAATTAGAGATTATAGGTACTGCCTTTTGAGATTTTGTGTGTTAATAAACCATTATCTTATTTATGGGCCATCCTCTCCAATCCACTAAGAATAAGAATAAAACTAAGACTAAGACTAGTAATGCTAAGACAAAAGACAAGACTAAGACTACGGATTATCAACCAAGATTAATGATGTCATCTATATGCCCTTGCTACTATTGGCTCAATATTACCTAAGTGACTATACTTGTAATCTCATTGATTGATCATAATTTTCTCTTGTGTTGTACCCACCTCATGATTTGCTCTATAAAGTTTTCTTTGAGTAGATTCATTGGGAACCCACTTGGGACCTGTCCTGTCTCCAGGAGTTACTCCTATTCCCTCTTCCTATTTCCCATTTATTTTCCCCAATAAATTTTCATGTTATTTACCTCTGATGTTCCTTAGAATTGTTCTTCAACTTCAGAGAACACAAATTCAGGGGATCAGACACCTAGCAATTTGGGAGTTACATTTATTTCCTCTACACCACTTAGAAGTCCTATGTCAACAGCACTGAGTCCTATACATGGTACGATTTTTCTTACACAGACATACCACTGATAAAATTTAATTTATAAATTTGGCGCTATAAGAAATTAACAACCATAATTTAACATAGAGCTAAGCAAAATCAGCACAATTTTTTTCTTTGCTTAAATTGACAACTTTCACTGTTTTAAAGAAGTATTTAGTTAACTTCTTTTTTGCTATATTTGAATTGCCAGGAGTATTACTTTCATGCCTTGGGGTCATTCCTGAGTAAAGTAAGGGTAATTTAGCCAGATGTGGTGCACAGAGGCTGAGGCATGAGGATCACTGTGAGTTCAAGGCTAGCTTGAACTACGTATCGAGACCCTGTCCCAAAAATCAAATGAACAAACAAACATGCTAGCCCTGAGGTACTGGAATTGTTTATCTGATAATCAAGATGGCTATAGGGTAACAATAAATAGGTTGTGGTACATAAAGAGACGCACAGGACAATGATACAATTCTCTCATTGGTGGAATATCTTGAAATTTCCTTACACTATTCAAAATGGCTTCCAATTTACAATTTATGAGTTACATATTTCTAGAATATTTTAGTTGATGTTCTGGTTCATCCTTGAATGTAATTAACTGAAAGAGCAGAAAACAAGATCTTGAAAGGTATATTTGAGGGGTTACTACTGTGAATTTTCATGAATTTGAACAGATCCAAAACTTACTGCCTATGTAATAAAACGTTGATAGAAAGGATTACAACAAAATTACAAACACATGATTATCAAAGACATCAAGAGAGTGGAAAGAAAAGCCAGTTTGGACTCCAACACACAGAGAGGTCAAAAGTCCTCACTTTCATTCTTACTGCAGGAGGAAAAACATAGCACTGAAAATCAACACTTTTTCTTAGACCTATAAGATATTGAGGTCTCAGGGCGCACGACCATCCAAAACTTTGGAGAGTCAAGAGTGACAAGAGCAGCAGCACAGGAGGAGCAGAAGCTGCGGGGACAGTGAATGGCGGAGACCCAGAAGACAGTTGACAAGTCACTGGAGGACAAACATGCACTGCCTTGAGAATTAGTACCTCCCGGGGACCTGCTCTTAGGAAGACACTTGATTTTCAAATGCTTTACCTTCTACCAGGAGGTGAAGATCACAGAAAACTACCTTCATGCTTCAGATGGTGGAAGGGGAAAAGTAAAAACTAAAGAAAAGACCAGGAGCCATATTGAGGCTCTGCTTTAAAGGAAGTTACTTGACTGGAGCTCATCTAATTAGGGAAGGATAAACAAACAATTACAAGCCCCCTCAGACTCCTTGGCTAAAAATTTCTTTATGAGGTTGCAGCCCAGTGATTCAGGTCAGTAAAAAATCTAAGTTTGAATTGCAGGGTTATAGAATGTGTTCCAGGAGCTCAGTAGGGTTCCAGAACAGTAACAATTCAGTGGATTACAACAGACAGAGTTGCAAGCCTGAGGGACAGCATTAGAAGACACTTTTAGAGAAATCAACAAAAACAGGAAAGGAAAAAATTTTAGGAACCCAAAGAATCTAGTATCCACAGTTAAAAATTTTTTAAAAATTAAAAAGATAAACACAGCCAGCTTCTCCTCAATTTAATATGAAACCTTCACTGAAATTTCTGTTTATTTTTCATGACTAGACACATTATGTTTCACTTTCACTAAAATAGAAAAAGGTAGAAGGCATTTGAAAACATAAGAAAAAACAAAACCTGAATAGAAAATTTAAGCATCAAAGCCTGTCTTAGCTATGACAAAGATTTTCGGAATTCTGTTTCATAGAAAATTTAAAACAACACTGATAAAAAATGTTAAGGGCTTTAATGGAAAAGCTAGTGACAATAAAAAATGAATAATGGCTTTCATAAGCTTTTCATAAGCCAGTACACTTGACACATCTAAAACCAAACAAAATGATGAAATTTGAAGATATATCAATAGAAAGGTATTACGATTTATAAATATGACACAAAAATAAAACAAAAGCTGGAATATCATGGCTGAAAATGTAACATTAGTATAACAAGTACTAGGAAGAAGAAAGACACAAAATAAATATTTTTAGCAATATTGGTGTGTGGGGGCTCTCAATTAATACCAAATGTCCCATCAAGTTTCCAAGTAGCAGACATCATGAAGCATGATGAATACTCTAGCAGCTAAACCTACGCACATTATATTCAAACTGCAAAATAAAAAAAGACAATGTTTTAAAGAACAAAGAAAAAGTCACCTTACATATATTCACCCAGAAGACAAAAGATTAGATTTCTAATAAAAAACCATACAAATAAGAAGAGAAAGTCATGAAATAATATAAATGTGGAGAGGCAGATCAAAGAGTACTAAGTTGGAATACTGAATCAAAAAATATCATTCTTAAGAAGTGAGAGAAAAACATACTCTTAGAAAAATAAAAACTGAGGAAATTTGATTTGTAACCAGTAGGTCTGCCTTTGAGAAATGCAAAAGGAAGTTCTTCGAAAAAAGTTAGATTAAAAACATGGATCTCAAAACAGAAAGTAATAATGTAAAAGAAGGAGCAAATTAAGATAAAAATAAAATCTTTAATTATTCTTTTACTTGATTTAACAGATAATTTTCTGTTCAAGTGAATAATAGCCACAATAAGCCAGATGATTATGGCTTATAGATAAGTGAAATAAGTGACAGTTGCATCACAGAAGTGGGAGGGAAAAGTCAGAATACATGGTTATAAGGTACATGCACTATCCATAAAGCAGAATGGTGTTACTTTATAAAAGCCAAATTCTTTATGAATATGTAACCCACACTATAAGAAAATCCCCTTACTAAAAAATAATATAATTGATATACTAATACGGGAATCATATAACATAGAATCATATAAAATGTTAAATCAAAACCAGAGAAACCCTAAAAGGGAGGGGGAAAGCAAAGAGAAGAGGAAATCACTAGAAAACATTTGCAAACCTGGCAGATATTAATCCAATTATATAAAAATTAGTTTAAGTCAGAATAGTCTAATTATATCAATTAAAGACTTTTAGAATGGATGGCTAAGACCAAGCTATAGATTAACTACAAGAAATTCACTTTAAGAGGAAAGGTACATATATATTCAAAGTAAAGAGCTGACTAGGTAACAGCCTGTTATTAATCAAAAGAAATATGAAGTAGCTACATTGATTTTGTTCAAAGCAGGGTTCACAGCAAAGAAAATTATCAGGGATAAATGCAGTGGTTGCATAATAATAAAAGGGATCAATTATCCAAGGCATAATAATCCTTAGTATGTATTTTATAGCAGCAGATTATAATTTATGAGACATACACTAATAAAACTTCAAGGAGAGCTAGCCATGATGGTACACACTTATAATCACACCACTCTGGGAGACGGAGGCAAAAGGATCACAAGGTCAATCCCAGCCTGGGCAACTTATGACTCAATGAAATCCTGCCCCAATATAAAAGTTAAAAAAAGGGCTGAGCATATTGTCCAATGTTAAGGGTCTAAGTTCAATCCCATTACAGGAAAAAAAATGCAAGGAGAAATTAATAAACCTAGTATTAGAGACTTCAACACCCCGTCTCCCACCTGTAAGAGACAAATCTATCAAGTAGAGAATCAGTAAAGGCATAGTTGAACTGACAATAAACTGTCAATAAACTGTATCCTATAGAGAATACTTCAACCACCAACAGTAGAATAAACATTCTTATCAGAAAAACATGAAACTTTCAACAAAATAGGAACATTCAGGGACACAAAACACACTCCTCCAAAATTCAAAGTAGTAGATGTCATACTAAGTATACCCTTAAACCACATTGGATTTAAAATATAAATTTATGAAGCAATGATAAATAGAAAAAAATAGTTGATTAAAGAACTTCCATGTAACACAGAAAAAAGAATAGTATCAAAGGAAATTAGAAAAAAAAAGTGAACTAAATGAAAATACAACTTACCAAATTGTGTATCATACAACAGAAGCAGTGGTTAGAGGAAAGTTTATAACATTGAATGCATATGGTGGAAAAGAAAAATCAAAATCAATGATCAAAGCTTCATCTTAGGATAAAATAGGGGAAAAAAGAACAATATTTACCTAAAGGAAGCAGAATAATAGAAATAATAAATGTTGCAACAGAAAACCATGAAATTGAAAGCAGTAAATCAACAGAGATAATTGAGAAAATCAAGAATAGTTGCTTTGAAAAGATCAATTAGACTGATAAATCTCTTGTCAGACTAGCCAAAATAAAAGGACACAAGTTACAAATTACTAACATCATAAATCAAAGAAAGACCTTCACTATTTACCCCATAGTTACCAAAGTGTTAGATAAAGAATTCTATGCCACAATTTGATAATTTTTGTGCAGTAGACCAATCCCTTAAAGGGCATATGCTACCAAAATTCACGAAAGAAGAGTAGATAATCTGAACAGATCTACAGTCCATTACAGAATTTGGAATTTTTTTTTTTATTAGTAAATGCTTGCAGTATACACTTGTCATGGGGAAGTGGTACATCAATAATTAATGACCTTACAAAAAAGCAATTACTGGGACCAGAATTCACTGGTAAATTTAAAAATAAAAGGAAGAAATAATGCTATCACTCCACAGTCACTTGCAGCATTACTGTAAGACAAAATTGAAAATTCAAACTATAAAAATTAAAGGAAGAAAAAAAGATTGAAAGCAATAAGGGAGAGAGGGATAAAAAAAATCTTATCTCATTGGATTTCTTCAGAAGTGGCTACATCCCACAGAAAGCCCACTTTCCCCACCATACAGATGTCTCCCATTATTTCATGTAAGTAAGCATGGCTAGAGAGAAAGGAATTAGCATGTTTTCTTATCAAAAGCAAGAAAGGTGGGAGAAAAGCTAACATGCTTGGTAGGGTATAGCAGCAGATGGTCGTTCAAGGGCAATTGATTGAAAGAGGATGAGGTCTCTTACTTTGCATTTACAACAGATTCACCTATCTCACTCTCATAAATTCCTTCTCCTCTTGTAATTGTAACCAGGTACCACCAAAAGAAACATGTTTAAGTTTTGCTTCCATAATATATGTGTTTTATAGATGTATACTCTGTGTATTGTATATTATATACTGTGTGTGGTTACACAAACACATGTATATATGCAAAACATGTATGTTTTCAAATTCAGAACATACACAAGAAAATTACTAGTGTTCAATTAAAATTAATAAAAAATCTGAAATCCCTGGATCATATTGAGTTGAAACTTGCAGAACCCTCCACTGATTTACTAATTATATTTGAGTTATGAATCTATTTGTAATTGATTAGTACTTCAAGCAAAACACAGAGGGCTTTTGAAAAAAAACCATAAAATAAAACTCTGTTATTAGCAAGTTATTTCTGAAACTAGCTCTTTAAAACACTGACCCCTCCTCCTTTGCACATCTATTTCCTGTCATGTCATCACTGTCTTATTCTGCGCTCACTCCTTGGCACTTGAAATAACCCTAAGGGATATCACTTGACAGAGTGTCTTTCTTTCTGTGCTAATCCTGCTTTCTCAACAGTTCTTTCTGCGATCCATCTGCTATCTTCTGTAACTCCCCACCCCCTAACCGCCCGCCCCGAGCCCTGGATTTAAAATATAAGTACGGAAATAACGTACCATATTCTTAAACCCAGTAAGAAAGGAGAGATAATGTTAAGTTACATTTTACAAAGATACTGAGAGATGACAATGATCACCTACATTTGGCCAGACTTCATCCTGGAGGATGACCAAACTAAATGGACAGGATAGACATGCAGGCAGGGGAGAGACTGTCTATCTTCTCCTCAAAGAACTTGGTTAACTTCTCTAAGCCTCGATTTCCCCATTAGAAACACGGAGCCAGTGATAGAATTCATCCCTGAAATTTGTCATGAGCAGTCAGTGTCCATGAATATGCTTCAACATAGTGCCTGGCATGAATAAATCAGTATGGCAGGTGCCACACTAATTACTTTACATTATCATTGCCATTACTCTTATTTTGCATACACATCTATCATTCTAGATTTCTAGATTCAGACAGCACAAGCACAGTGCTTCTTTTGTTCAATTACCTATTGCATTTTAAGTAGATAGTCTGAATGACTTCCTTTTAGGCAGCATGCTTGGTTTTAAAAATATAGATGGATATGGCCTCTGCCCTATTCAGAGCTTTGTGTCCTTGTTAATATGTTTGCAGTGTGACAGTTCAGAAACTTAAAGTGGTCCACAGGTTGTACTCAGTTTCTGTTTCACAGAGACTAAAAGAATACTGAGAGCATGCAAGGAAATGGAAATGGATTTTGTATCCTACGCCAACCATGTTGGAGGATCACTGCCTGGAGCTTGGTGTTGAGAAAGATGCCATGGTGATGGTCACTCTGCCCACGTGAAGGCTGCACTTAGGAAGCCAACTGCGAGTTTAGGAGGAGAAAGTATACATATTTTTGATGTCAATTTGCTACTTTTTTTTTTCTAATTAACCATGTCATCCAAAAATAAATAAAGAAACTGGTAATTGTATAATTCTGGATTGGTTCTTAGTGGGATTTGTCATTCCACGAAGTTTAAAGAAAACAAAATTAGTAGCATGAACCCCAGCTGTTGACATTTTCCCCTGCTTCTTGGCACTCTATTATCTCAGCTGGTCTAGGCAGAGCTCAGCAATTACCATAGTCGTGCAGACGGCTCTCGGGCCACTTAAGCTGACACTTTGAAATATTAGTGGGGAAATGTTGCAGGTGCGGTGGGCTGGCAGAGACCCAGCAGCAAGTTTGCATCAGCCCAGAATTTTAAAAAGTTTCTGCACTCTCCCTTATGTTATTAAGCTGTTACAATTAGAGGGAAAAATCCTATTTTCTTTGGCAGGCAACTTGTTTCACCTATAAAGCATCATCACTCTCCCAATGAAAAAGAAAGCATCACTACTAGGATTCAGTGGTGGATGCCATCGTTGCCACGTACACTCTCTGGGAGCAAGTCCAGCAAGAGCCGTGTGTGTATGACAGGTTGACAGGACACAGAACTCCTCTGCACCCACCCAGACAGGCCCACTAAGATCTCTCCCATCCATGAGTGCTTCTCTCAACACATGTAACGCCCAGGGGCCACCATATTCTCTCCAGTACTTGCATCTACATTAGTCTCAGTTTTGTTCAACTGTTATGCAACTGGGTGTTAGGAAAGATGGTGTGAGAAGAAGAAATGAAAATCATGCCCTGCCAAATCACCTTTTAAACCATTTCGATATTAGATAACACTGAAGATTCATTACGAAATTTGTTAGATGTAACAAGGCAAGGTTGGCTCTTCAGGAAGGAAGTGTCCTTTATTGTTTAGAAAAGCATGTAGTGAAAGCATTAAAAATGTCCTAAGTGATCTACTGAAGACAGTGTGGGAATATAAACACACACGAGCACACTGGCACGCACTCACAATCGTTTTATCAAGCACTCTTACGCTCAGTGACATTTGAGGAGGGTAAAGAACGAGAACAGCGCTTTATTCGGTTTAGGTATCTCCAGAGTCCGTGCTGGTGAATCTGGAATAGTGATTGCTTTCAATGGATTTCTGTCTTCCTTTACATTTCGTTCTACTTTGTTTTGCTCTTAAATGTCTATTGTGTCAATTTGTGTTATTAAATATTCTAACTGTTGTGACAGTTACATTTAGGTGAAAGACTAGAGCCTGCTACCCAGTAGTCATTCAGTATATCTTTATTAAACTTGAATTTGTGCCTTGTTTTGACATAGATATATTGCCTGTAGATATACTGCATATACCCTTTGTGCTGTGTAAGTTTTAAAGAAAAACACGGGCAGGTCGATTCTCTATTCCCAAGGGCAATTCTTCAGTTAGCCTTAAACTCATTCATCCTTCTTGTACCTTTCAGCAATGGAGCCACTTACTATCATTAGAATTTAGCTTTTAACGTCAGAGTACAAGAAGAAGATAAAGTGATGTAACTGTGATGTGAACCATGCTTTGGTTAGCAAACGGCTTTGCAAAATTAAATTAGAGTAAGTTTTGGAGTCTGCTTTTTGTCACAGAGCCACTGAAATTGAGGAACACAGCCAAAGTTTGCATAAAACACAATGGAGTTTAAAACAAAAATAAGCAACCACTATAACAACTATTTTATGAGATTTATCTGAAAATTCAAGAGTTAAATAAAAATGGAATTCTAAAACATATTCAAGTAACATATAAGATAGGAAGAAAATAATATGAGAAGAAAAAACAAAGTGAAAACAAATAACATGGTAGACTTAAGTCCTAGAATATGAATAATTATTTCAAATGTGAATGGCTAAATATACCAGTTAATGTATAGATATTGTCAGAGTGAATTAAAAATTTAAAACTGCTGGGCCTGGTGGCACAAGCCTATAACCCCAGTTCTTTGGGAAGTTGAGGTAGAAAAATCAGAAGTTTGAGCCTAGTTTGAACAAGTTAGTGGTTTAGGTAGACTCCATCCCAAAATACAAAATGAAAATCAGGCTAGGAATGTGGCCTGGTGCAAAAGTCCTCGTTCAATTCCCATTCTCTGCTCTCACCAAGAAAAAGAAAAGAAATTAAAATAAAGAAAAATATGACCTAGTTATATGCTGTCTAGAAGATCACCTCAGACATAATGATACATTTTTTAGCAGATACATCCCTATAATAATATATACCTCAGTAACCTCAAGTAATAGCAAACCTGATGGACTTCAGTGCTGTGATACTGAAAGAAGTCAATTCAGAGCTTGCATACTCTAAGATACCAAGTGTATAATTTGCCCAAAAATGGTAAAAGTACGGAGATGAGTATTAGATGAATAACTACTGGGAGATGGAGATGCAAAAAGTAAGATGAGGGTTGAAGCAAAGGCAAAGATGTAGCATGAAAGAATTCTTTCATTGTTCTGTGTATTTATTGGGGTGATGTTTACACAAATTCACATATGATATAAAATTGCATAGAAACACACACACAAACACACAAACACACACACACACACACACACACCCAAAGTGAGTGCAGGCTTAAAGAAAAAAAGTGAAATAGAAAAGGTCAATAGTCTAGTTAACAGTAATATACAAATAACACTTGTCTGGTTTTAATATTTCACTACAGTTTTGTCAGATGCTACAATGGAGATGACAGGGCAAAGGGTACATGGGACTCTGTACAGTTCTTGCTACTGGCTGAGTTTATACTTCTTTTGAAACTCTTTTGACTCTTGTACCAACAACACAGGTGCCATTGTCCCTACCTTGAACCCAATGAGTCCTTCTGACTGCCTTGAGGAATAGAAAATGGCAGAAGTGATGAAGCATGACCTGGATTAGAAATGGACACATTGCTTCTTGTGCACAGTCTCAGAACACCTCATGGGATGCTCTCTGTCACCAGGTAAGGAGGCCAGGAATCCTGGGGCTGCCAAAACCTGGAACTCACTTGGAGAGGCCACATAGAAAGAAGAGGCCAAGGGAGCCACACTTGTTACAGCTCAGTTCTTGGACTCTTTCTAAGCCTGGTACCAAATTCTTTGGGAAAAAGTCTTCTAGATGACTTCAGATGCCATCAACACTGAATAACAAACACATGAGACTACCTGAGCTCAGTCAAGCCTCAAAACTGTAAGCAAAATAAATTACTGTTATTGTTGTTGATGTTGCTGTTTAAACTAGAGTTTGATGGTGCTTCAATATGCAGAAGTAGGTGCTCTGAACACAAAATAAGACCAAATAATTGAAGGTCACATTAATGAGGCAGGGGCTGAGTTGAAAAGGAAGGATGTATATTGCACCTGACCTTTCTGGATGGAGATTACAATTAAGTACTATACACCATTGGTGCTCATTGGACTTCCCCAATCCCTCTAATCCTATTAGAATCATCTCTGCTTAAGATTCTACCAGGTCAAACTGTTGGTCATAATTAAAACAGCTGAATTCATTAACGTTCCTTAGTAACTCTGTTTATTCCTTTCCTGTTATTCTTGATGAGAAAAGGAAGAGCTGGCTCCACTCTAGTTTGGAATGGTTTTGGTTTACACATGAAGAAACCTGACTTAAATTAAAAATAAGAAAGTAAATAAATGAAGTGCTACTATCTCAGTTTCTGGAAAATTCCAGAGATCTGATCTAGGCATGCAAAATATCATCAAAAATTAATATCTCTTTTTCTCTTCTCTCTGTTGTTTGCTGTGTTGGCTTTATCAGTAGGCAGGTTCTTCTTTTATGTCAACAAATAGTCTCCAGGAGTTCTGGGACTATTCCCAGCTCAGCAACTGCAATGGGAGAGAATATTTCCCTTTCCTAATAACTCTAGGTCATTTCCAAGAATCACATTTCATAGGCCTTGCTGAGTCCCTTAAATATATTAAATCCAGTCATTTTGCCAAACTTAGGTTTGAGGCCAACACTGGACATTGAAGTCTGTTGGTAGAGCCAGCCCATGGATGATCTGGTTGCCCTTGCTGAACTGTAAGTACTGAGCACTGAAAACACTATTCCCTAAAAGTCCAGGTGAGGTACTATTATCATATTAGGGAAGAGGCAAAAATAGTACATGCCAACTCCACTACTTCATATATTCTGACATTTTGAACCTCTGTTTTTTCATCAGGAAAATGAGATAATAAACTGTGCAATTGATAAATGCCTATTTTATTTAAGTCTTTTCGTTCTTAAAATTCAATGGTTTACAATGATGAAGCCTAAACCTGTTATTATGATAGCACAGGGAAAATTTTTTACTTCTGATACCACCATTGTGATGATTTTTTTTCCATGGTAGACTGTCAGAAAAATGGACCGATAGTTTGAATCCATAAACTAAAGACAAGAAAACTCCAGAGTTCTTCTCTGCTCTCTCCTTCTCCCTTGCTCCTCCAACAATCACACAAAACAGCCACTTGCCAGGACGGTAAAGCATGCAAATTGGTCACAGATCTGCGGTCACTCCAGTCATCTGATTGTTGAGGAGTACAGCCCAGAAAGGATTCTCTTGTTTTCAGTATTCTCTAATAAAGCCTGTCTTGATGGACATCCCCAAGCACTTCAGTGTCTCGGTAAATCTGCCATGATTCACAGCATCCTAGCACCACTGGCTGATTTAATGAAGTGCTGTGTTGGAAATGATTACCAGGCTGATAGAAGTGTCACACGATGCTAGGTGACTCAGAGTGCTGCCTTTCCCAAGAAGCCTTTGGGGTGCACGTGAAGGAGGTTGATGCTATAAATAAGGACAAGCAGAAAGAAAGTGGTCTGATCGCAACTCCTCTCAAAAGGCAATTAGCCTTCCATTGCTCCTGCTGCCACTGCATTAATCGGTCTTTTGTTTCATTCACACCTAAGCTCACCCCTAGGAACCTGTGCCTCACTGCGCTGGGGAACAAGTTCACACCCTGCGCTTTCCAGGTGCTGAGCAAACCATTTGCACTTGTCACTAGCATTTGTACCTGTGACTTGCTGAAGCATGGAATGGAATGCTTGCTCTCACATTTCTTCAGAGGCATGCATGCAATATCTTCCTTTGCCTCTGACATTGGAGTCTCCTTGGACTTCTCACCCATACTTCTGCATTGTAATTATCCATCAAAAAAGTACACTCCTTTGCCTAGTTCTTTTGAGACTTTCATGCTACTTCTTGGTTTTCACTTGCTTTCTGTTTATCTATTCCTGGCAAGGATGACAACATAAACATCCACAGGAACTGTGAAGTAGTGAATTTTGTGTGCTAGGCATAGCTCCAAGAATTTTCCATGCCTGGACTAATTTAATTCTCATAACAACCATTTTCTATACATCACAGACAAGGAAACCAAGAACAAGACAGTTAGGAATCAAGCCCAAGATTGCACAAAGGATCCAAGTAAAATCTTTGACAAGAAAATATTTCATTCAGTACACAGTAATTGCTCATAGTGCATTGATACAGTGGAAAGGAGGAAAATGCTCTAGTTGGTAAGAACAAACATAAGACTGTAGACTTGGTGTTAGTAGCTTTCAGTTCTGCACCTATATGGCTGTGAGAGTGGAAATGTAGGGTTTCTGTGACCTTGGAAATTTGAGGCTGGGAAACTGGCCTCTCCCTAACTCCAGGGGCACAGAGTGATTGCTGTCTGGGAGACCTGAGAAGTTTCCTGTTTGCCTTATGCCATTTATGGAGCTAATTATACTTGGTGCTGTCCTTGGGCTTCCTGAAGTTTGTACCACCGCCTGCTTCTCCCTCTGGGAGCATCGGAAGCAAGAAGAGAGAAGGAAAGAGAGGGTTGTAGCCCAGCAAGTGGAATAAATTCAGCGAGGCAGAAAGCGGCCTCCCAGGATTCTCTGATGAATCTCTGAGGTGGTAATTAGCTCCCAGGGTATTTCCAGGGGCTTAGATCCATTGGGCTTCCCCTCTCTACTCTCAGGCCATTTCAGATTTCAAAAATCGATATGATTTTGGTGAATACTAACCCCCAATTCAGCGCCTTTGCTAAAAGTCACTATGACTCTAAACTATGGAGAAACAGATACGTTACGTATCCAATTACAGACATTGTACAAAACAGTTGTCTTTCCTCTTCATGACCTTTACAAAGACTATATAGTCTTCAGTCATTTCCCAAGTTCAATTATGTTCATGAAATCATCCTACTTATTCTAGAGTATGCCTACCTTGATTTTCAATTTTTTGTGTCACTTACTACTGTGCCACAGTATGACACAGTTGCATGCTGAGCAGATCTGCATTCTCTGGTGGTTTTACTTCTGGGTCATCACATTTTACTAATTAACTTCATAACTCTTTTAGTGTCCATAGCTTCAGTACATTTCTTCCAAAGCCTCATGTCGAGGAGATACTGGGGGGCACCTGAACTGGCCATTCTTCAGCAACAGAAAATCATTTCCAGGCCTAAATATAGAACAACGCTGGACACTTCTTGCATTATTTTGAAAAGAAATCATAATATAGGATGTGTGTCTGTGACATCCAAATATTCCAAATGGAAAGCAATATTCTTTAGTTTACATTAGGCAAAAACCTTCTTTTGGCTAAACAAGGTATTCACAGAACAATTTTGACTAATGGTAGACCATATAGGTTAAAAGACCATCTGGTGAAGTATAAGCTTCAGGGTTAATTGACACACGTTTTTGAATATCTTCAATATTCCAGAAACTGGACTTGTTACCTTAACCACTTGGACAAACATTTTATTTTTTTCTGCTTATATGGTCTCATCTAAAAAGTAAAGCTGTCTTTGTAACTAACCAAAGTCACAGGTTAAAGGCAAGATTTAAAGAAAGAAGTATATTTAAAGACTAAGTACGGGGCTGTCATCTAGAAAATGGTAAATAAATAGCAGCAAAAATACGTAAAATGATTACAGTAGTATGTTGCATGATCGTAGCAGAAAAAATAATAGCTACTATTTACTGAACACTGACTATTCCTTACAAAAATTCTCTGCAAAAACTGCTCTTAGTAATTGTAGTAATAATAGTAAAAATAATTGAAAAGCAGCAGGTGATATAGTAATATTAGCAGTAGCAATGAAAAGAGCTAAACAGAAATGTATTTAATGATATTTGGAGCAGTATTGGTATTTTAATAAAAGAGGCTTTGCTGTTTATATTTTTCATGTATTTCTCTTACCATCATCAAGAGTCCATATGGCATTACTGGACACATAGCATATCAATAAATACTTGCTCAATTGGATATTTATCCCTAGAAACCTATTACAATCCTAGTTCTATTCTATTCTATTTATATCCAAGAATGATTTATGGTGTCTAGCCCTTTTTATATGCCCTCTGATCAGTTATTCAGCTGTACCACTGAAATCTTCACCTAGAAGCAGCAATTCTCCCAGGTCTTGAAAAAGGAAAGATGAAGTTTCTCCTCAACTCTACAGCAGGGGCATGGTGTTCTGTTGGGGAAAAATAAGAATGCCAACAACTGAAAAAAAAAAAAAAAACAGCTGAGATTAGAAAACTATAGTTTAATGCCAAAAACTGTCAGAAAGATGCACCAGAAAAATATTTCACATATTTTGTCCACACAGCGAGATCATTTGCTGTGCTGTCTCGTTGCCCCATCTGTGAGAGACCCTCATTTTCTCCTTCCTTCCTTCTCGAGGCCACAGCCAGATGGTAGGAGCAGCTCACCACCCCTCTGTGACCTCCTCAACACAAAAGAAGTCACCACGCATGTCTTGTCCTTCTTGATTCCTCGTGGTGGGGTTCCTGACCTTATTTTCACGGTCACAAGGTTTGAGACAAGGCATGCTTCATTTAACATATAGCTCCTGCCAGGAGTCACCTCTAGATATAATGACCAGATGGTTGATCCACCTTAAAGGAACCACAAACTATAAAAACAGCATACACACAGAAAGCTTCCAAAATGAGTGAGGAAAGTATTCACAGTTCAGTTTTACAAAGACTTTAGTGTCATTGGCAAATCCAAATGTATTAGCTAACACTGGTGGAAACTTTTAAAGGGTCAGATTTGTAAATTTGATTGTTCAACAGATTATCTTCCATTTAGATCCCATTCCATTTCTTCTAAAAATGAACAGGATCCAAATTCTAAAATATTTACCATTTAGTCTTTTTTTTTTTTTTTTTTTTTTTTTTTTTTGCGGCACCGGGGATTGAACTCACAGCCTTGTGCCTGCCAGGGCAGGCACTTAAGCCACTGAGCCAAACTCCCAGCCCTGGTTTTTTTGAGGCAGGGTCGCACTATGTAGCTCAGGTCGGCCTTGCGCCGCGTTGTAGCCCAAGCCGGCCTCGAACTCACAATGCTCCGCCTACCTCAGCCTCATACCATTTAGTCTTAAATCTGTTTTTATTCTTCCATCACAACTCCCTTGTTTCCCCAACTTCCAAGAAAAAATTCTGGTCATCACAATTGTTCCTTAATTTATGCCCCAAATTTAAACAGAAACTGAAGTTTCTACATCACTTATCAAAGTATCAGTAATTTCCATGAGGTTGGTTTATTTGTATAGCAGTAAGAAATACTTTTACCAAAAACAAATCTTACCTTCAACCTCCAACTAAGTCTCCCCATAAGTTTTGCATTGCCCTTGGGATAACTCTGAATTTTGTAAAGCAGATCATAAATTCCTAAGGATTAGACCTATTTCTAGTTTTCCCTCCCCATTACTGTTTTCTTGAGAGTCTATAATCCTGCTGAATGAGGTTGATTATTATTAGTTCTCAGAAAAAGTATCATTATAATAGCCAACACTTTTCATCGTAGTCGGTCTCTAACATGGATTCCAAAACTACTTCCTTGCTGATTCTCATGTATTTATTCAATCACTTACCACATTCTCTTAGGTTTGGTCTAACTGATTATTAGAATATGATGGAAGAAATAGTGTGATTTTGATGGTAGGTCCTAAATAACCTTGCCATTTTCCCCATATGTTGCTACACCTTTTGTTCAGGGGAATCTTAGCTACAACATTGAGAGGACATTTGAGCACCTAAGGCACCTGGATTTCCTGCCAATAGCCAGGACCAATTTGCCAACCGTGTTTGTGTGCCATGTTGAAAGAGAATGCTGCAGCCCTAGCCAGTTATTCAGAGGTGCAGCTCCTGCTGGCACCTTGTCTGCAACCTCTTGAGGAACCCTGAACCAAAACCACCCACCTGAGACCTTTTTGAACAGTGCAGATAACTTGCTTCAAATCACTGATTATTGAGGTAATTTGTTATACAGCAATAGATAAATAATTTTATCAATATGACACTTGTATGTAATGTAGTGTTCTAAATACACTGCATAGCACTGATATTTAATCCTGACAATGACTTCTCAAAGTAGTTACTAGTAGTGACCCCATTTTACAGATAAAGAAATGCAGGCATTGAAAGAGTATCAGTGATTTTTCCCAATGTCAGAAAGAGAAACCAAAATTACACAAAAGATCTATGGAATACACATTTCTCTCATATTTCTGATTCAAACTGTGATCTTTGCAAATATGACTGTAGGACTATCTTTAGTAGAGAGATTGTCCATTATATTCACATTCTTACTGTTCAGAAAAAAAAAAACTTAAATTTCCATTACCCTCATCAGATTGGAAGGGGTGCAGGTAACCCTCTAATTCCAGTGATCAGCTGACAATTTCCATCCCACTCTAGGACATGATGACAATAGAATTTGAATAATGAATGGAGGGTGTGTGTGTACCACATTGCACCACCCTATCATCTCTATTGATTAACAACTGCCTTCCAGATTAAATTTAGACTTATTAACAGGTCAATCTCCAGGTAAGATCACAGTCAAACATGATAGATAGGTAGATAGACAGACAGATAGATAAGACACCTCCTGTCATCTAAGTGAATTGCTAATGACCTGTACTATTAACGATCCTCCCAGATGATTTGCAATTAATAAAATCACCTGGTATAATGACCCCACAAGCTCTGGGAACTTTGAGAAAGACCTAAAGTATCATGAAGAGGCCATTACCAACCTTGGCACAAGGTCACATGTACTAAAGATTCACTTTCAAGTAAACAAGAAGCAAAGTCACTCGCCTGAGAAGCTAGAAGCTAACAGTAACAAGTCATCTGCAGATGTACAGAGAACTTGATCTTCATGCTTCTGATACCAATGTCTGAGCATTTTTCATGAAAAATTTTCTTTTTTTCTTGTAAGGCACAAAAGGTACATTTTAAAACTTAAGATTCTACTTTATAACTTTTCAAAATGTCACATATGACTGATTAAATATTTTCTGCTTCTGATTATTGAATATAAATTTTAATATAGGGAAAAATGGAAATTTATTTCTATATAATATCCTGACCCTTGGATAATACAATGCAGGAACTTCCCTATTCCATGCCTGAGCAATGGTAGGTTGAGACATTTTAAAAAGCTCAGAGAACCCTCAGAAAGTGAGGGTAAAAGGAGATGCATGTGAATAGTTTCATTCATTCCTCGAATACTGCATTTATTTATCAAATTTAATTATATTTCTATTTTTTGCTAGGCTCAGCTTTGGCCGGTTGTAAATAATAAATTAAAAAGATAAACAAGTCTTTGCCCTCATGGAGGCCATTATTTTTTTTTTCCTTAGGAGAAATAAAAATAAGCAGTAAAACCAAAGTTGAGTAAACAAATCAATATGTAAATTTGGAAGTGGGTAATCATTATGTGGAAAAATAAAGCAAAATAAATAGTAAAGAGAGACTAGGTAAGAAGGTTACTAAATAGATTTGGTCAGGGAAGGCCTTCTAGTGAGGCCTAAATGAAGGACCTAAGTAATCCAGGACTTAAGGGAAAATCAGTAGGCAGAAACAAAATATAGCAATTCAATTGTGGAAATGATGTTGAGGTGCTTGATAAATAACACAAAGAGTCATGTGACTAGACAGTGGTGACTAGACAGTAGGCTGGGCATGAGTAGAAAGGAGTAAAAACATATATTCTCTTGTTGCTGCTGTATTTTTTTTATTTTTTTATTTTTATTTTTTTATTTAAGAGAAAAAAGACATACAAGAAAGAAAAAAGGCAAAAGTGACAAACAAACGACAATAGCAAATCCACAACAGTAACATTGTAGGTTTACAAAACAAGATGATAGGAACTTGATAATGGTTGCAATATCACATATAGTTACCTTCAAAATGGTTGTCTACATTAACAGATATAGACATGTAAAATTGATCTAATCATATGAGTATTAACCAATCTTTCTCAATAAGTAATACATTCAGCAGTATAGGCATTTTAGTTATCTCTCTCACACACACACACACATATATATGTGTGTGTGTGTGTGTGTGTGTGTGTGTGTGTGTAGGTACAGATTTATGTCTTTTTCCTTTTCCTTTCCTTCTTTCCTCCTTTTTCCTTTCACAACTACTTTTGCTCTTTGAGTAGTTTTTTACCAGTACACAGTATTTATTACAGATTTTGGATCATATATGGTATAGACAATATGGTATTTACACATGTGAGTTTGATTTACCTTACTTATGAGTATGGTCTCAAGTCATGTCCATTTACTTATAAAAGTCTCAATGCAATCTTTCTTGATAGCTGAGTAGTACTCTATCGTATAGAAATACCAATTTTTTAAAATTCATTCTTTGATTGATGGGCACTTGGGTTGTTGATTGGGTTGCTATAAACATGGGTGTACAAATATTATTGTGTTAGGTTGTTTTTAATTCTTCTGGGAAAATGCCCAGAAGCGGGATAGCTGGGTCAAATGGGATCTCTAATCCTAGCTTCTTGAGGAATCGCCACACTGCTTTCCACAGTGGTTACACCAGTCTACATGCCCACCAACAGTGGAGAACAGTTCCTTTTTCCCGACAACCTCTCCAGCATTTGTTATTGGTTGATTTTTTAATCTTGGCCATTCTTTCTGGAGTGAGATGGAGTCTCAGTGTTGTTTTACATTGCCTTTCCCGAATGACCATTGGTGTTGAACATTTTTCCATGTATTTATTTGCCATTTGCATTTCTTTCTCTGAGAAGTGTGTATGGATCTTAGCTGCCTGTTTTTGGATTGGGTCCTTGAACTTTGGGGGCCTGATATCTTTTAATTATTTATATGATTTAGCTAGAAGTCCTTTGTCTGATGGACAATTGGCTAAGATACTATACCACTTCGTGGGTTTTTTTTTTTTCACTCTGTTGGAGATTTCCTTTCACATGCAAAAACTTTTAAGCAAGATGAGATCCCAGTTGTTGATTCTGGGAAGTGTTTCCCGTGCAATTTGACTTTTGTTCGTGAAATCTCTGCCTACTCCTATGTCATCAAGATTTTTACTTACTTTGTCTTCTAGCAAGTTTAGTGTCTCTGTTTTAATATTCAGATCTTTGATCCATTTTGACTTTATTTTAGTGCATGGTGATAGACGTGGATCTAGCTTTAGTTTACGGCATATGGAAAGTCAGTTTTTCCAGTACCATTTGTTAAAGAGGCTATCTTTCTATCATTGTACATGTTTGGCCCCTTTGTCAAAAATGAGTTGACTCAGTGTGTTTGTAGTTGTGGCTGTATCTTCTAATCTATTCCATTGATCTTCAGGTCTGTTTTGATGCCAGTACCATGCTGATTTTATCACATTAGCTTTGCAATACAATTTCAAGTTGGGGTTTGTGATGCCTCCTCCTTACCTTTGTGGCCCAGAATTGCCTTTGCTATTCTAGGTCTCTTCTGGTTCCAGATGAATTTTCAGGAATGCTTTCTCTAGTTCTGTGAGGTAGGCAAGTAGTATTTTGTTTGGGATTGCATCAAATCTCTATAACAATTTTGGGAGAATGGCCATTTTCACGATGTGTGTTCTTCCTATCGATGAACAGGCACTATCTTTCCATTTTCTGAAAGTCTCTTTGATTTCCTTTTTCAGAGTAATGTAACTTCCACTGTATAGATATTTTACTACCTTTGTTAGATTCATTACAAAGTATTTCATTTTTTTGGATGTTATAGTGAAGGATGTGGTTTCCCTTATTTCTCTCTCAGTGACTTTGTTGTTTGTTTAGAGGAATGCTATTGATTTTTGAGTGTTGACCTTATATCCAGCAACATTACTGAATTTGGTTATTACTTCTAGAAGTCTTTTAATGGATTTTTGGGGGTCCTCTATGTAGAGTATCATATCATCTGCAAAGAGTGATGATTTTACTTCTTCCTTTCCTATCTTTAGTCCCTTTATTTCTTTCTCTTGTCTAATTGCTCTGGCTAATATTTCCAGAACTATATTGAATAGGAGTGGTGATAATGGACATCCTTTTCTTGTTTCTGATTTTAGGTTGAAAGTTTTCAGTTTTTGTCCATTTAGTAAGATGTTGGCTGTTGGTTTATGATATACGGCTTTTATCAGGTTGAGGTAGAGATCATCTACTCTGATTTTCTATAGGGTTTTTATCATAAATGAGTGCTGGATTTTGTTGAAAGCTTTTTCTGCATCTATTGAGATGATCATGTGGTTCTTGTCCTTGGCCCTGTTGATATGGTGTACTACATTTATTGATTTGCATATGTTGAACCATCCCTGCATTCCTGGAATGAATCCCACTTGATCATGGTGTATAATCTTCCTGATAACTTGCTGCATTCTATTTGCCAGTATTTTATTGAGGATTTTTGCATCTATGTTCATTAGGGAGATTGGCCTGTAATTTTTCTTTTTTGGTTGGGTCTTTCTCTGGTTTTGGTGTTAGGGTAATACTTGTTTCCAGGAATGAGTTAGGGAGACTTGCTTCCCTTTCGATTTCATTGAAGAGTTTGAGGAGTGTTGGCATTAAGTCTTCCCTAAATTTCTTGTAGAATTCAGCAGTGAATCCATCAGGACCTGGGCTTTTCTTTGTTGGTAACGTTCTAATTACATTTTCAATTTCATTAGCTGAAATTGGGTTATTCAGCAGTTTTATATCTTTTTGATTCAGCTTTGGTAATGCATAGGTTTCTAGGAGTCTGTCCATTTCTTCTGTGTTATTGAATCTATGTGAGTAAAGGTTTGCAAAATAGGTGCTGATGATCTTCTGTATTTCCACAGGGTCTGTAGTGATTTCGCCCTTTTCATTTCTTATTGCATGAATCTGAGTTTTTTCTTTCCTCTTTTTAATAAGGTTAGTTAGGGGTTTATCAATTTTATTTATTCTTTCGAAGAACCAACTCTGATTCATTAATTTTTTGCATTGTTTCCTTAGTTTCAATTCTAGTAATTTCTGCTCTGATCTTGATAAGTTCCTTCTACTTTGGGCTTAGGACTTGACTTGCTCTTCTTTTTCTAGAAGTTTGAGGTGCATCATTAGGTTGTTTATGTGTGTTCTTTCCATTTTTCTGATGTGGGAGTTTAGTGCTATAAATTTCCCTCTGAAGACTGCTTTCATTACGTCCCACAGGTTCTGGTAATTTGTATTTGCATTTTCATTCAATTGTAGATATTGTTTAATTTCTTCTTTAATTTCTTCTGTGACCTATTGATTGTTTAGGAGAGTATTGTTTGATTTCCATGTTTTTATGGGGCTCTTGCGGGGTTTTTTGTCATTCATTTCCAATTTTATGGTGCTATGGTCAGACAATAGGCATGGAATTCTTTCAGTTCCTTTGCATTTACTTAAGCTTGTTTTGTGGACCAGTATATGACCTATTTTAGAGAATGACCCATGTGCAGCTGAGAAGAATGTGCATCCTGATGTTGATGGGTGTAGCACTCAGTACACATCTAGTAAGTCCGTTTGTTTATAAGTTTGATTCAGTTCTGTCATTTCTATGCTGATTTTTTGTTTGGTTGATCTGTCTCTCTGTGACAATGGGATGTTAAGGTCCCCCATTATAGATGTATTATTATTTATTTGGTTTTTCATGTCTATTAAGAATTGTCTTACATAGTTGGGTGCTCCCATATTCAGTGCATATATAATTATGATTATAATCTCTTCCTCTTGAAGTTTTCCCCTAACAAGTATGTAGTGACCTTCTTTATCTCTTTTGATCATTCTTGGTTTGAAGTTTGCATTGTCTGCAAACATATTAGCTACCCCTGCTTTTTTCTGGGTTCCTGTTGCATGGAGTATTGTTTTCCAGCCTTTGATTTTCAGTCTGTGAGTTTCCTTTTGAGTGAAATCTGTTTCTTGTACACAGCATATTGTTGGATTTTATTTCTTAACCCACTCTGCCAGTCTGTTTCTTTTCATTGGTGAGTTGAGACCATTTACACTGATTGATATAACTGAAATGTACTGACTCATTTCTGTCATGATATCTTTGTGTTGTTGGTTTTCCACATTTTCTGTTTAATTATTTGCCCTGCATAGTGGTTTCCTTTTATTATTTTTCTTAGGATTGTAGGTATCTTTGTCTCTTTCTAGAGTGTCTTTCAGTACTCTTTGTAGTGTTGGTTTGGTGGTCATAAATTTCTTCAGTTGTTCTTCGTCATGAAAGAATCTTATTTCTCCATCAACTTTTAAAGACAGTTTTGCAGGATACATCAATCTAGGTTGAAAGTTATTTTCTTTCAGAATTTGAAATATTTCGTTCCAAGCTCTTCTTGACTTAAAGGTTTGTGTTGAGAAGTCTACCATGATTCTGATAGGTTTTCCTTCATAGGTGATCTGTTTCTTTTCTCTGACAGATTTTAGTATTTTGTTCTTGTGCTGTATTTCTAATACCCTAATTATTATATGTCTGGGTGAAGATTTATTTTGGTTATAGTTAATTGGGGTTCTGTATGCCTCACTTACCTGTATGTCAGATTAGGAATTGTCTTACATAGTTGGGTGCTCCCATATTCAGTGCATATATAACTATGATTATAATCTCTTTCTATGTTTGGAAGATTTTCTGTTATTATTTCTGCAAATAGTCTTCACAGGTCATTAGTATTAACCCTTGCTTTTTCATTTATGCCTATTAATCTTATGTTATTTCTCTTGGCATCATCTTGCAGCTGTTGAATTGTTGTTTCTTGGTTCTGTGTTATTTTTAAGAGATTTTTTCTTTCATGATCATTAGCTTCCATGCTGTTTTCAGGGTCTGACGTTCTATCTTCAGCTTCATTCAAGTGGTTTTGCCAACTTTCCATGGAATTTTTCATTTCCTGAATTTCCCTTTGAATCTGATTCATGCATTCTGTTTGTGTCTTATATTGTTCATTCAAAGTTTCCATCGTTTTCTTATGTTCTTCTATTTTTTTATCTTGACCTTCTTTAGATACACACAGCATTTCTTTCATAATGATTGTCATTTCATTTTTTAGTTCAGAGATTATTTCTGGTTTGAGTTTCTCTATAGCCTCAGGGAGTTATTTCCTTACTTCATTTGCTATCATTTCAGAAAGTCCAGATGTGTGACTCCCAGTGTCTTCCATTTCAGTGTCTCTTGCGTTTGTTCTCAGGGAGCTGGGGGATTGAGACTGCTTCTTGGTCTTTCATTCTGTCACTTTCTTCTGGGACTTATGTGGCTTGGCAGGCAGCCTCCTGATGGATTGCACTGGGACACTGTGCTGGGTAGAGCTTCAACCCTCTAATATCCCCATGGCTAGCTGGGGCACACCCCCAGATTATCGCCCTGGACCCTTGTGTTTTGTGGTCTTTGAGACTGGCCATGTGTTCCCCTGATGTACTTTGTTGTGCTGCTCTGGAACACTGGACTGGACAAAGTTTGTATCCTCCCTGTAGCTAGCAGTGTCACACTTCTGGAGCTTGTTGCCAGGGCCTACAACCTGGCTGTTTAGCATTCAGAACCTTAGTAACCCAGGTGGCTAGCAGAGACGCACCCCTGGGGTGTGTTACTGGACCTTCAGCCTGGTTGGGTGGAGTTTGGAATCTCCAGGACCCAGGCGGCTAGGCAGAGCACACCCTGGAGTGTGGCACCACCAGGATCTTGCATCTGGTTGCGAGGGGTTCACAGTCTCTGGAGCATGGGGCAAGCCTGGGCAAGTCCCAGGCATATTGTGCAGGAGCCTTGCTCCTGGTCAGGCAGGGTTCGCAACCTCTAGGACCTGCTGTGCTGGCTGCACCTCTGAACAATGGAGCTCGTGCCTTGTGCTCTAATGGGCAGAGCTCAAGTTCTCTAAGACCCTGCAGATAGGCTTGCCACTCCCTGATGAGCAGCTCTGGGACTCTATGCTGGGCTAGGCTCAGTACCTCTGTGTCATCTGAGGCTGACCAGATGTCCCCCTGACAGATTGCACTGAAAGCTGGGTTGGGTAGAGCTCGATTCTCTGTGCAGCTAGTGAGGGCTCACTCCTAGAGTGTGTTGCTGGACCCTCCAACTTACTGGGTGGGGTCAAAATCTCTGGGACCCAGGCAGCTAGGCAGAGCATACCCCAGAGTATGGCATCACCTTGTGTCTGGCTGTGAGGAGTTCAGAGCCTCTGGAGTATCTGTATTTTTTTTTTAACTCAGGACTTTGCATTTGCTAGGCAGGCTCTGTGCCACTCTGCCATATCCCTGGTTCTCCTTTAATTTTTATCCTTACCTTACACGTGAATACTAAAGTCACTTAGCTAAAATCCGTCCCAATTTCATTGTCTGCTACATTAAAAGTAGTAAGAATTTAGTGCATATTTTCTTTAGACCAGAAATCCTTATGTGCATATTATAGATGAGAAATCTGAAGCTCAAACAATTCTTGTACTTGGGCCAAGACTAGACAGCAAATAAATGGTCAGAGGGCCGGGAGTTTGGCTCAGCGGCTTAAGCACCTGCCCTGGCAGGCGTGAGGTTGTGAGTTCGATCCCTGGTGCCGCAAAAAAAAAAAAAAAAAAAAAAAAAAAAATTTTCAAGCTACAGCTCAAAGCTATGGCTTTTTAATATATAAGTCTATGATAAATAAGGGAGAAGTGTTTAATATAAGGAGTCACAGAATAACAAGATCTGGAAGTTCTGACTTGAGTTTTCTAGTAAACCTTTTCTACTCTAGTAATCTGGTTGAAAGTAAATAGAGAATGTGTTCTTTGTTCAAAAGTTAAATTAATCCAACTTCTTTGACAAGACCCCTTTGGACCCTCGACATTGACCATTAGTCAACATGACTCCAAAATATCTAAGAATTGACATTCTCTAGTTAATACCTGTACAAGACTATATGTCTGTATGTATAAGTATATGCATATATACACCTATAAGTGTATCTAAAATGTCTCCCCAAAATCTCATATATTTGGAGGATGATTGGATCATAGGGGTGCTATACTCATTAGTGAATTTGTCCATTGGTGAGTTCAGAAGCAGGATGTACTATTAGAAGGTAAAGCCTGGTTAGAAGTGGGTCACTGGAAGTGTGACTTGGAGGGTCTGTTGTTGTCCCTAATGCCTCCCTTCTTTTTGGCTTTCTGACTGCCATGGATTGAAGAGTTTCCTCACTATATGCCTCTGCCATGCTGTTTTGGTTTTAGAGCCAGCCAACCATGAACTAAAATCATGAACCAAATAACTCTCTCCTCCTTTAAATTGTGGGTATTGAGTGTTGTGTCTGATTAATAAAATAATGTATACAGGCATTTATAGTGTATTACTATATGGATTTATATTATACAGGAAACAAAAAATAAGTGCTATTTATTTTCAACTTGGCTCAGAAAGAGCCTCTTTCCAACAGAGTATCTCATTGTCCTTCAACTAAACAGAGACAACAGAGAAAATACAGTGTGTAGTATGCAGAACATGACCTGCATGGTGAAACTACAGACACCAACATGCAAGGAGAGTAGCAGTGATGCATGCCCATTCCTAAAAGTCCCACAGAAAGATTAACAAGCCTGTCTATGATGACCAATGAAGACTCTGAAAAAGAACCAACCTGTTAGGTTCATGGTAAATAAGCAATAATACACCCAGAAGAGAAGCCACCAGGCACAACCCTCATAGTCGTGCTCCTCAAAGTCATGTACTGAGTAAGCAGAAGTAAACTAGAGGGTCAACCAAGCTATAGGAGCAGCATGACAGTTCCTCTTAGAATTTCCATCCCATTTAATTTTAATTAATGATTTGAAATAGAACACATAATATTTTCATTTTAAAAGGAATTTTGGAAGTATTCTTAATTAAAACAAGCAAAGACACAAAATAATTTCTCATTTCCATTGTTATTTGTTGTTTTGCTTTATCAACCACCCATTCACTGAGTGAGCCTGGCTTGCTGAGTATAACCAGACCTCACTGACCACCCTACTCTGTGGCTCCCCTGGCTCCCCTGCAGACAGCCTTGCCTGCCTGTACCCCCAGAGCATCCCTGGTTGCCCTCCACACCTGTGGCTGCCTTTTCAGTCTACTCCTGGGTAAGGGATCAGCATCCCAGCTTAGTTCACCTCCTGTCTACTTCGTTACTGCCTTTGTCTGCTTGATTCAGTGCTGATGTGGGCTGTTTGTAAACAATTGCTATTGATCTACTGTGTACTGTATGATAAGCAAGATACTTAGAATGGGGTGAATGTGGAGAAAACGACATACAAAAATATAAAGGCTACAGTGTGGGAATGCCCAAGCTGATACAAGAACCCACTGGGAAGTCATTTATCTTACCAGAGGCTATGCAGAAAGTCTATGCTAAAAACTTTAGGTTTCAAACATGAATAGGAGTCATTTACTTATTTTTTCCAGTATTGGGGGATGGAGCCCAGGGGTTGTCCATTGCTGAGCTACATCTCCAGTGATTTTCAAATTAAATTTTATTAATACGTTTTTGTGACATGAAATGATTACATTCTTTGTGGGAAGTTGGCACATGTGAGGGACACATAATAATTCCTTTTACTTCTCCTTCCCCTCCCCTCTCCATCGTTCGATTCTCTTCCCATTTGCAAAAGATCTACTTTGTTTCCTATTATATCTACTTTGCATTTAGCTCTTGTTTATACTTTAAGTGCCTCATATATGAGAAACTTTGCAATATTTAAGCTTGTGTATCTATTTATTTCAGTTAATGTTATGGTCTCAAAGTACTCCATTTTCCTATAAATCACTCAAAGTTATCCTTCTTTATACTAAAGTAGCACTCCATGATATATGAATACCATATTTTCATTGTCCAGTTATCTGTTAATGGTCATATAGGCCACTTCCAAGATTTCATTATTATGAATTATGCTAATATAAATATGGTTATGTACATATCAATGTAATATGACATGTTTAACCTCTGGGAAGATACCTAGAGGAAAAACACATGGGCCAAGTAGAATTCTATTTTTAGTTTTTTAAGAAATGTCAATACTGATTTTCATAGTGTTTATACTTGTACATCCTCACCAACAGTTAATTTCCTCAGCAACTTCTCCAACATTGCTGTTATTTGATTTCTTAGTGATAGTCATTCTTTCCAATGTAAAATGTAATCTCAGTGTGGTTTTAATTTGTTTACATTTCTGTAGTGGCCAGTGAGTGATGTCAAACATTTCTTCACGTATTTGTTGGCCATTTATGCTTCCTTTTCTAAGAAATGCCTATTTATTTCAGTTGCCCATTTTTTAACTGGATGTTGCATAAAGAATGACTTTGTGCTGTGTTCTGGCACCCTCATTACTTTCTGCCATTCATAAAATGCTTCTTTTATTAACATACACATCACTAGTTCAACAAAAATGTCTTCAGTGTATGCAGGGCCCAGCACTAAGAACACATTGACTATCACTTGTTATGGATTAAAAACTGGTGGTCAACTTAACAGCAGCTGAATTACATTAGCATGGTGCTGAGTGTAGATGGCTCACCTGAGGAAAGTTGCCAGCATAAATAGAGACATGGAGAAGAAGAGTGAGGCATTGTGGGTTCTTCCAAGAGTTGCCGTTTTGAGCTGACGGTTCTCCTGGAGGAGCTTTTCATGTTGGCTTCCCCAATATGGATTCGGCCATTATCATCAGGGCAGCTCGGAACCTCATCTATGAGAGTGGCTGTGGTTCACTTTATGGGAGCTCCGCTCCTCACATTGAGCATCACTTCCTGGCTCTCAAGGGGAAGATGTGTGCTGGAGAAGCTTGTCGCACTGGGCTTCCTGACCTGTACTCGACTGTTCTCATTGTTGGAGGAGCTCGGGACCTCATTGTCACTGGGGATGGCTGTAGTACTTTTCAGGGCAGCCCCACTCCTTATTTTGAGAGTGACTTTTCGACTCCAGTGTAGAACCCTCAACCTACTGCACAGCTCCTTCACCCCACTGGCATAGACTTTCTAGCTTCCACCACTTACCTTTGTCCTTCCCAGTGCAGATCTGTAAAATAGACTGGCGTGAATCCTTACCATGGGCTCTTAGATTTCCAATTGGATTTGTGGGAGGCATTGTCATGGGCTCTGGGTCTTTAGTTGGACTCATGCAGGACATTGCTGTGGGATGTAGGCCCTTGTCTGAATATCCTGGGTCTTTAGTGTTGTGGACAGATTTTCCTGCACTTTCTTGTGTTTAACTCTGGGTGACCATCATAAAACAGTATTATAAAATCTGTGCCCTGTATGCAGTTGTTCTCCCTGTAACCCCTGACTACAACACCACCATAGCAGCTGTTCTCAGTCTTTCTCATGGAGTCGCTGGAGGTCTTGTTGAAATATAGATTGCTCTTCCTGGCATCCCCTGCAGTTTCTCATGTATTAAGTCTGTGGCAGCACCAACAGGTTTTCACTTCTTAGTTTCAGCTAGTGCTGCTGCTGGTGCAGGGTTCACACTTTGAGAACCACAACTCTAATGAAAACTTAAAGAAGCACTAGATTTCTAGGTAACAATTCATGGCCACAACACTGATAGATGTACAAACTACATCATGAGGAAGATAAATAATTCACTTACGGTGCACAGTTAGTCAATGATTCCAAGTAATTATTTGGATCCTGTGGACATTACCTTGCGTTAGACATTCTCAGAAAACCAAAGTGAGACTAGATTTTTTTCACAGTTACAAAATTATAGACCACAATTTTCTCCTCTCTTTGTGGTAACAAACTGGGTGTTAAACTTTCTTCCTTCTATAAAACTGCTTAAGCAAACTTTAGTTCAATAAAACCAGATCAGTGTTACATTGAGGGGCAAGTATTTCTGAAACCTTTATGTGGCAACTTGTGTATAGTAACTGACATGACCAGAAGCAGAACCCAAAGGCATATGTGTCAGAAATGGGAAGGTCATGGTGAAAATGAACAACAAATGTACAATTATTAAACAATAAATACAAAAGCATCTGCTGTGTCATGAGCTGAATGTGTGACTGAATTTCAGAGACATGGGAATTTCAAAAACAAGCAACCCATCTCTATCAGTTCTTATTACCTCAAATCACTCCAATGACATTTAATAGTGGTCCTCAGCCTGCAGATAATTAGCACCACTGCAAAAATAATTTAAAAAGAAGACAGCTGACAGAAAGTTAAACTGAGCAACTACACCTAATAATGAGTGTGGGAAATGGGAATTTTCTATTTCCAAAACACTTTGAAATCCAAAGTATCAATTCCACCATGATGAATAAACATGATTGAATATGATAAACTTTTATCTAGGTAAGATGACAAGTTTAAAAACACATCTGAACTGGTTTTCTATTGCTGTGTAAAAGGTTACAACAAATTTTGTGGGTTAACAAATTGCCCATTTGACATCTCACATTTGGTGTATTAGAAGTCCAGATGGCCTTGATATACTCTCTGTCTAGAGTCTCACAAGGTCAACATTAAGGTAACCGCAAATTTGAGCTCTTTTCTTTAGGCTCTGGAAAAGAATCAGCTTCCCAAGCTCGTTCAGATTTCTGGTACAACTCAGTGCCTCCTACTTGTAGGACTATGGGCCTCATTTTCCTACTGGTTATTGGCAGGAACCCATTGTTGTCTCTTAAAGACTACTGTCCAGGCCTTCTATCCTGGCATCCTCCACCTCAACAATGAAAAATCCCCTTCAGATCAGATGCCTCTGATGTTTTAAATGTCTGATTTTTCCTTCTGCTGCCAGCTGGAGAAAGAACTGCTTATAGAGTTTACACAATTGATCCTACATTGATAATCTTCCCATTTTAAATTCAGTTGATCAATTACATTTGCAAAATTTATTTTATTGTGTGACATAGATAATTATGGGTTGTAACATCAAGGACTCAAGGTCATTGGGACTATTGAGAATTCTGTGTAGCCAAGTATCTAGCAAGCACAAGCAAGCACATGTTTTTACCCATACAATTTGATGCTTACAGATGTCTGTCACAAAGAATAACACCAGCAGGAAAACAGATACATCATCAATGAATATCATTAATGGCTTAATTCACAAATAACAAGATTTCATCTACTAGTCTGTAATCATATCTGGATTACAAAATTGCCTAATATAACCCAGAAAAGCAAATTATGAGAATAACGATTCTATCAGGGCTCCCTAATTCAAAACCCTGGAAGGATAGGAGTCATGTATCATGGTCAGCTTCACATCTCAGGAGTTTTAGGCTAAATAAGGTGACGTCAGCTAAATTCAGTCGAAAGCTTATGATAGACATTGCTTATGCTCAGTGTGTATTGAGGGAGAAAATCCAATTAGACACAGCAATTCAACTGTGACTGCATGCCTTGAGGTTACTAGCACAGGGCAAATAACTGTTTAATCACCAAATATTTATTGAATGTCAGACACAGTTCTAGGCACCACAAATGTAATCAGAAATCAGACATATGAGGTTGTGCCTTGAATAGAGATTGCAATCTGTAATATGACAGAAAATGATCAGATGGATAAAGTAAGTGATGACTGATTCTGATAAGTGCTACAGAGATATTATAAAGTGGAATTGACCTTGAGAGGAGGTTAGAGAACGATATCTGGGTTGAAAAGCTTTCATTGGAAAGGGGAGCCTGTGACTGTTAATTTTAATACACCAACTTGACTGGGCTAAGAAATATTCAGGGTACTAGGGGAGTACACTTCTGGGTATGCTAGAGTGAGGCATGGAGGCTTAAACATGGACACTATAACTGGTTCATAGCCCTTCCCGCTCTAGCACAGTTCACCTGCTCTGCATTCTGGTTGCGATAACTAAGTAGCTTTGCCCAATCATTCCCTTCTGCTGCAATGCTGTGCTCTGGAGTCAGCTGACCATGGACAGAAACTTCGGAAACCAAGATCTAAATAAACCATGACCTCCTTTAAGTTGCTGCATTAGGCATTTTGTCTAGCAGCAGAAAAACTGACACAGGCCCCTAAGACTATCGAGAAAATGTTGTTTAAGATTGAGAGCACCTGCAGAGCACAAAAGCTATGAACAAGCCTGGTTAGAGAACAAGCCACACTTGCCTAAGCAAAGGAAACAAAGCAATTTGTAGGTGATGAGGCAGCTGAGATAGATAAAGACCACATCACATTGTCCCTCAAAAGTAGAAGTAAGAAGGTTACAGTTACAACAGTGCATAGGGAGGTCACTAGGCAGGTTCAAAATAATTCTAGGATTGGGACAAGAAATGTAGAAGATGAGCTTGGAGCATCCTATAGGCAAAAAGGAAATACATTCTTAAGGAAAAAAAAACTTTCAGGAGAATCTGTCAAAGGAACAGGAACCACTTGAAAGAGCCACAAATGGGTCAAGCTGGAAACATTTGAGCAACAAAATATGATGCTACTGAATTACAATCCAAAGCACAAAATAAAATGTATGAGTCCATACTGATATAAGTGAATGATTTATTATATGAATAGAGAGAATAAAACAAGTATGGTGAGTCAATAGATAAATCTCTCATGCTGAAGAATTAGGCATGATTTACAAACTTCACTTTAGAAATGGTGGAGTATAATCCTCTCTTTAAAATGGGGCATGTGTAGTAACTTTCTTCCAAAGAGTAAAATACGAACAAAGGAAGAAAAACAATGACTAAAATGAAAAACACTGACAAACACTACTTCAGCCAGACAATCATGTTTAACATCTACAGTAATATGTCAAGTTGATAGTATCAACCCTGCTGTACTGTGATGAAAAAGATGTTTTATCAGCTCTTCCCCAACCCCATAATTCCAGTCTAGTTAAAAAAAATTGTCAAACAAATTCTAATTAAGTGACACTCTGACAAATACCAAACTAATACATTTCAAAATTATCAACATCATGAAGAACAAGGAAAGACTAAGAAACTCTCACAGCCAAGAGAAACTTAAGAAGACAAAATGATCCATGTGTTGTAATGTTGCAATATTTTCTATGAGATCTTGAAATAGGGGATTAGGAAAAGATTAAGGACTCTGATAACCCATGGGGTTCAGTTAACAACAATATATTAGTATGGATACATCTATGTTGAAAAATGGACTCTACTAATTTTTTCATAGTAAGAAAACCTGGACATGGAGTATATAGCAACTCCCTATATTATCTTCAAAGTTTTTCTGCAAATCTGAATCTATTCAAACATAAAGAAGTTTATTTTTAAAATGTTGAATGAATTCAGGAACAGAAGATGAAATGCAAAAAAAAAAAAATTAAATCACCTAAAGATGTCTCATAACACAGTGAAGAAAAAAGAGATTTAAGAGGAAACTGATAACATTAAAGTATTTCAACAAACATAGGATTTGAATTTAAGGTGGAAGAATAGAATACAATAGAAAAGTAGTAACTGACGTTTTAGAAGAAAACTATAGAATTTAAAATCTGTATTTTGATGCTTTTTTTTTTAAACTTGTGAAAATTTGGCAAATCTGAGGAGGTTTGTAGTCTCTATCATTCACTCAAGAAGTCAAAAAAAAGCTAAAGGAAACGATGAGAAATGAGGGGCAAACAAATGGACTAAAAGAGAGAAGGAAACAAAAATCAGGTATTTCCAGGGATTATGTTTTTTATTCTCATAGTACTGGGTATTTAACCCAAGCTGTACACATTGAAGTATGTCTCCAACTCTAATAATAATAAAACATAATAAAATAATACTCTTTAATAATAATAACAACAATAATAACATTAATGAAACAAATGTTTACTAAGTTGCTCAGATTTGGCTTAAATTTTAATCTTTCTGCCTCAGCCTCCCAGAGTAGTGAAATTACATGACTTTGCAATGTTTTTTCTTTTTAAGATGAATTTTTAAAAACAGTTTAAAATGTTTAACATGAAGTCTTTTAATAAATGCAGCAAAGCCTATTCTTTCGTATTTCAGAGACTCTTTGATAAAGATTAGTAGTAGTATTTAATATATTTGAAGTCGTGTGCTTGTGTATATGTGTATATACATATATTGCAGTTGTGTGACTGATTCAATAAAATGCTAAAACTCACTTCAAGATGAGTGTAAGATGAACCACGTGCAGTATATGTTGATTATGTTGCAAAGTGAGAAAACCAGGTTTTAAAGTGATAGTTACATCACAAGCATGATTTAATAATCACAGAAAAAAATGGCAATAGAAGGATATACATTTTCCAACAGATTATATTATCAGAGGCGGGACTATGTTGATAGTTACTTTTCTCTACTTCAGTCTGATCCATAAAGTATGTATCATGCAGTATCTATGATCAGCAAATGCTAGTAGAAGGAATTGATTTGGAGTATCTCTCCATACCAAGTAAGGAAGAAACTCCTATCAACATGCAAACTCAGTATTTAAAGTGGCATCTTTAGCCGGGCGTAGTGGTGCACGCCTTTAATCCCAGCACTCGGGAGGCTGAGGTAGGTGGAGCGTTGTGAGTTCGAGGCCGGCTTGGGCTACAACGCGAGCGCAAGGCCGGCCTGAGCTACATAGTGCGACCCTGCCTCAAAAAACCAGGGCTGGGGAGTTTAGCTCAGCGGCTTAAGCGCCTGCCCTGGCATGCGCGAGGTTGTGCGTTCAATCCCCAGTGCCGCAAAAACAAAAACAAACAAAAAAAAAAAAGTGGCATCTTTTCAAAGGAGAAAATCGACCTCCAGGCAAGTTGCTGAGAAGCAAGAAGATACAACCTATCCTTGTACAATTGCTGATAAACTCTTTACCCTATGGAACATCAGGGACCTCAGTGCAGAAATCGGGGACTTCTGTGCATAAATCCATTCAGTGATAATCCCTGTGTCATGTTACCCTGAAAGCTGCTATATCCACTTGTAAAGGAGCTTCACAACTTCTATTTTTGCTTCTTTGTGTCCTGTTACAGTCCCTTTATGGCGAGCATGAACTTCCCACTGCCCTAAAAGAAGATTCAACCGTTTCCTGCAGTTTTAGAACAGCTGGAATCTGTCTCCTACCTCGCCCTTTATGACCCTTTGCATCACTTTCCAGGGTCCTGCCACACTCAATTGTCTTTCTGCTCTTTATTCGTCAGAAATTATTTCCTCTACCCGAACTTGTCTCATCTCTCATCTCAAACAGTACTTTCTGAGAGATACCCTCTCCACGCGCCTAAAGCGTGTGCCTTTTTATCTCCCACCCATCTCTCATTGCTTCACAGATGAGGCTATCCACCACACAGCTTAAGTTTTCTATAGTCTCCTCAGATTTAGTAAAGTACTAGATATTTAGTGGTGCTCAGTAAAAAAAGAGCACTACTTGTATGTGTGGATTAAAAGGAATCATCCCACAGATTGACTGAATCTCTGACAGAAGTCTCATTAGTATAGTGGTGCTTTAACAAACTTAAAAAGGACCTCCCGGAGAAGGTTGCACTTACGAGCATATATGATTATCTGATTCTGATCACATGGACAAATAATCCTCCCACTTTCTGCTTCTAAGAAATAAATAAAAAGGTATATATCTTATTTATGCCACAATGTTTGCTCTTTTGAAATATGTTGAGGTGAATTAGAAAATACATTAAAAAGATATTCTGTGAAATCCTACAAATTAAAGGCAATCCTAATAACATGAGATATATTTTTATCCAGGCTACTGAGCAAAATGACTATGCAGATAAATGGCTAGCTGTCTTTCTGTTGGTCTTTCTGTGCATACAGGTTGCCACATTCAGCACATCACATACACACATACACACACATATGTATTAATAATAGTATATTTTCATACTATTTTGCAACCTTTTTATGCTTAATAATATGTTTGTTGATCCACTTATCCTATTGATTTATTCAAGAAGTATTTTTGTGAACATAGTATGTGTCAGGCACTATTTCATATATGGAAAAGCAACAGAAAAGATAGCCTCTTGCTCTGGCAGTGGTTATATTCTGACAAGGGAAACAGACCAAATGATGTAACCCAGTAAAGATCTATTGCAGTGAAACACGGCCATGAGCTAGAGTGACTGGAGTGCAGGTGGTGACTCAGCTGCACAGAGACAGCTTCTTAGAGGAGGTCGGAATGGAAACCTGACTGGAAAGAAGGAGCCAGTCACTGAAAGAGCTCAGTGAGCAGGATGCCAGCAAGCAAGGGAGGACTGCGGTGTTCACCTGCAATAGCGTGTCAATCGATATTCGCCATCGAAGAGCTTTATTATTAATTGCAAGTATGGCATGATACAGACATCATAATAGGTATCATCACACAATTGAATTACTCCATTTTTAAATTTACATACACTGATATAAAAAGACATCATCTATTTTAAGATAAAAATTTATCTTAGTGCACAAACATAATGACAAAAGAATGTTTTGGGTTCTTTTATGGAAGGATGCTAAAAATGGAATGTTAAATTTAAAAAGTTGTAAAGTAATGTCTATGAATAAATCATATATTTGTGAGAATAGATATGTAGAAATGTACATTCATGATAAAACACTTAAAGGTGGGATAAACCGTAAAATATCAAATTAAAATTATGCTCATCTCTGACTAAGAGTCATACAAATAAATGAATTGTATCTTTTATATATTTTGAATTTTCTAAAACTTCAAGCTTAAGACAAAGAACTTTCTTAAAAATTGCAAGTAGCATATAAGTTATTCTATATTTTATATGAATTGCATATGCATTTGCTTGTTCCTTTCTAGGTACTGGGTATGTGTATTTGTTTGCATGTGTATTAAAATTATCAATTCTGAGACTGTGCATGTCATTATTTGATCCTCTCCTTTCTGTGACTTAAAGATGTATTAATTTCATGATAAAGTTTAAATACTTTTTGTTGAAAAAACTTTATGGTGTATTGTACAAGGTGCTTGTATGAAGGAAGTAGCATGTATGTATATTTATAATACTTATTAGGAATTGCAAAATTTTTCTGTAAATGGCCAAATGGTAACTCTTTTATGACTTGTGTGGGCCAAATGATCTTTTGTGCCACTACTTAACTCTGCTGTGGTCACACAGTGGCATGCATAGATTGCTGTGTTACAACAAATCTTCCTTCATCAATGCTGAAATTTATCACACAATTTTCATGTCATTAATATTACTTAAATATTTTTCAACCATAAAAAATGCAAACAACTATACTTAGCTCACCAGTAAATTGAGTAGTAAGCAGGACTTGGCCCAGAAATCATATCTTACAACTTGTTTATTTACTTTTTCCAACTTTTTGTAAACATTTGGCCTCAGCTGACCTTGGGTGGCAATATTGTGCTGCTTCTCTAGCCAATTTGAAAATAAACTGCAGATTTTGCTAGCAACGTGTCCCCTGAGTTTTCCACAAGCATTAAATGGAAATAGCCTTCTCAGTATCAAACCAGATTTCGATTTCATCCTAAAAAAATATTGCTCTGGCAGGGGGCAGAGTCTCTAAATTTTCTAAGCAGTACCTAAGGGGCAGCTTTTAAAGTAGCATTACTGTCAATGGAAACTGACCAGAACAATCACTATGTTCTCCAGTGAAAAACTGTTGATAGCTGGTTGACCGAAAAAGCCCAGTGCATTGGAAAGAAATGGATTGCATGGAGGACTTTCGCCAAATTTGAAGTGAAAGGTGTATGATGGCAACATGGAGAATGCACACAGAGATTAACCAACAGCTTTCACATTGCTTCAGCATGCGGTTTCATATATTCCTCCTTTCTACAGAGGCAACGTCCAGTCACTGACGTGTAGCACATACCCCATAAATATATGTCACTTTGATTTATAAAAAGTATATTCAGGTTTACAAGGCAAAATATAGAAGAGAGATAGGCCCAGTTCTCCAGGAAAGATCTATTTATGGCTAGTGAAGACAGTTTTAATTTGAGACATTTAATTGAATTCCAAGGCCCCTAATATAGTTCTTTATTGCAGCAAAAATGCTTTACTCCCCATGCACATTTTAAATTTACTACCAGCTTCCTCCTAAAGAAAATTACAAAGTTGCCCAGAAATAGTCATTTCTGTGATTGCAGTAGCTTGTCCTTTTCCAATTCAACAAAATCCATGAGTATTTCTTGGCACATGGGAGCTCCAGTGAATGGAATTTCACTATAAATGACTGCTTTTGCTTTTGGAATTGTCCTGAAGTGATTTAGTAACAAAATACCAATTTCTAGAGTGATTAGGAAATGAAGTGTTTTCTAATTAAATTCAGTATATATTGGGTTGCTGAGATTATCTTATTTTTTGGTTTAATCATCCATGAATGTCTTGAATGTTCATGCCCTTATACTTTGCAATTTTCTGAGATACAAATTTTTGCCTTTGTAAAGATAAACCCGATGGAGAGGATTCTATTTCTTCATTAAAGATCCTTTCCATTAAGGTCAATACTGCTTTGTTCTTTTTTTTTTTTTCCTAGATTACGTGTATGTAAAGTCTTTTAAAGCAATATTAATAATAATTTTAAATCATTATTTTCTTGCAAAGAATGATCTTCAAGTGAGATACAAAATTGTAATGAAAATTTTAAAATATGATTAACTTGTGAAATGGTGACATATGTCAAAACATGATATTTAATAAATAGAAATCTTTGAAACAAACATAGGAAACTTTGGAAATCACTATAAAGGAAAGAGATAGCTTTGGGGAGTACTACTTGTAAGTGTCAAGGATCTACTATTTAAAAGAGAATGGTAGGATGAATTGGTAACTTCTGGGATTCACATCTATACATCTATAATAGATGATGATGATGATGTTAGTCTAATGAATGTTTCAGTGGTACTATTAACTGTCAGGTTATGCAAAGCAAAATTACACAGAAGATATTCTGAGCCAACAGTAGAAATAAAGTTTGAAAATTCTCCAACCCCTACCATCAGTTCCCTCAATTTGATACTCAAATTTTGCTTGTCTGTTTTGCTTTTATGTAATGCCAGGTGTCTGTGTTCTTTTAGGAACACACAACACAACATACGCATATAAAATATACACCTTAACTAGGGCAGTATGAGATTTATCCACAGTAAAGTTCTAGTTCAATATTTTAAAAAATCTATAAATGACATTCACTGTATTAACTGGCCTCAAGAAGAAAACATGACTATATCAACGCAGAAATTTTTGAAATTTAACATCCATTTCTGGTAAAAGCTCTTAGGAAAGTGGAAATAAACAGGAGTTCACTCAGTCTAATAAAAGCATCTAAAAATCCTACAGATAACATTATATTTAATGACAAAAAACTTAAAATTTTCTCCCTATGATTAGAAGCATAGCAAGATGTCCAGTCTCACCATCCTTCTGTAAAGTTCTGGCAATTCTGACCATTGCAATAAATCCAGAAACTGAAATAAAATGGATCCAGATCAAAAAGGAAGAGGTAAAATGAGCTTATGTAAGACAAGGCTGCTTACCTAGAAAATATCAAAGAATCTACAAAAAAGAAAAATTTAATGAGTGAGTTTAGTAAAGTTTCAGGTTATAGAATAAATGTTAAAAATCATTCTACATGTCAGAAACAAACTGGTAGACAAAATTTTAAAATATAATACTGCTTATAATCACTCAGGTAAAACATTTAAGTATACATCCAACAAAATATGTGTGAGACTTGTGAGTTGAAAGCTGCAAAAAGTGATAAAAAAATTAAACATAATCTAAATCAATGGAGAGACTTACCGTGTCAAGGGTTAGAAAACTCAACAGAGTGAAGACGTCAGTGCTTCCTAATTTGTACACAAGCTTGACACAATTATGTCAAAATCCTGTAAGAATTTTGTACATATGTATAAAATTATTTTAAAATTTCTATGAAAGGCAAAGAAAGGCCCGGAGTTTGGCTCAGTGGCTGAAGCGCCTGCTTGGCAGGTGCAAGGCTGTGAGTTTGATCCCTGGTACTGACGACAAAAAAAAAAAAAAAAAAAAAAGGAAGGCAAAGAGGCTAAAGCAAAGTCATCTTTAAAATAACAAAAATTGGGAGGAATGAGTCTTGCATTTCCAAAGTTTACCATATAGCTAAGATTATGTGATTTTGGCCCACAGTAGAAACAGATCAACACAACTGAAAAACAAACTAACAAACAGAGATTCACCCATGCGAATATACCTCATTTCTTTTTCTTCTTCTTCTTCTTCTTCTTCCTCTTCCTCTTCCTCTTTCTCTTGCTCTTCCTCTTCTCCTTCTCCTTCTCCTTCTCCTTCTCCTTCTTCTTCTTTTTACACAGTAATTCAGTTTAGGAAGGATCATGTGTTCAATAAATGGTTCTGGGACTATTGGGTGTCTATAGACAAGAAGTGCCTCAACTTAAGTCTCATACCTTATGTGAAAATTAATATTCCTTGTAGGATTGTAAAATGCTACAACTGCTCTGGAAAATGGTTTACAGTTTCTTTTTTAAAGTACATAACTAATGTGGCTCAATATTTGCATTCCTGGATACTTACCCCTTAAAATTAAAAATACGTGTTAGAACAGATATCTCTATAAACATACACAGATGGTTTGTTTGTAATATCCCAAAACACAAAGCAATCCCAGTGTTCTTCAAAGATGAATGGTTAAACAAACTGTGATATATTCATACGAAAGACTATCAGCTAGATCCAAAAGCTTACTTCTTATCCAAGTCCATTTAAAAACATTCTTCAAATCTTGCAGTTGTGGAAATGAAAACAGACTGTTGGTTGCCAGAGGTTAGGGATGGAGGTGTGGGTAGGAGGAGAGTTGGTGCAGCCGTAAAAAGGCAACAGCAGCGATCTTTCAGTGACACAAATGCTTAGCATCTGGACTGTGTTCATGCCAATAGGCTAGTTATGACACTTGCTTATCATTTCACTTTTGGAAGGAAATTAGTACAGGGTGCATAGACCCTC
>RJWM01007233.1:0-79433 GCA_004363535.1 Dasyprocta punctata | reverse complement strand
CCCTGGAGCATGTCAGCAAGACCTAGATCCTGGCTGGGTGGAGTTCAGAACCTCCACAACCCATGTAGCTAGCAGAGATGCACCCCAGGGGTGTGGCACTGGGGCCTTGCGCCTGGCTGTGTGGAGTTCAGAGCCTCCAGGACCCAGGTGGCTAGGCTGAGTGCACCCCAGATTGTGGCACCACCAGGACCTTGCATCTGGCTTTGAGTAGTTCAGATCCTCTGGAATGTGTGGCTAGCCAGAGCGCTCCCTCAACATGTGGCACCAGGGACTTGCTCCTGGCTAGGCAGAGTTCAGAACCTCCAGGACCTGAGGTGTCGCTGCACCCCTGAACTATGGAGCTGGGACTTTGTGCTCTGATGGGCGGAGCTAAAATTCTCCTAGACCTTTCCACTATGCTGGCTGCTCCTTGATGAGTGGCTCTGGGTCTCTGGGCAGGGCTGGGTTTGATTCTTCTGTGTCTCTGAGGCTGGCCTGGCTTCCCCTGATGGATTGTCCTGGGACACTAAGCTTGGCAGAGCTCAGATCCTCTATGCAGCTAGCAAGGACATATTCCCGGAGTGTAGTGCCAGGGCCTTATGTCTGGCTGGATGGAGTTCAGAACCTCCGGGATCCATGCAGCTAGGTGGAGCATGCCCCCGGAGCGTGGCACCACTGGGACCTTGGATCAGGCTGTGAGTTCAGAGCCTCTGAAGTGCAGGCTATCCAGAGCACGCCCTCAGTATATGGTGCTGGGTCTTGCTCCTGGCTGGGCCTGAAAGTTTTGTAGAATTTATTAGAGAACCCATCCGGACCTGGGCTTTTCATAGTTGGTAGGTTATTACTGCTCAAATTTTATTGCTTGTTTCTGAATTTTACAGGGTTTTAAAATCTTCTTCATTTAGTTTTGGCAATTTATATGTATCTAGGAAACTATTTTTCTTCTAAATTTTCCAATTTATTGGCATACTTCTTTGTAAAGTAGTTGTTATTAATTTTTTTTTATTTCAGCAGTTTCTCTTGTGTTTTCACCTTTTTATTTCAATTAAATTGATTTCAATTTAATTCTCTCCTTTTTTTGTGAGATTGGAAAAGGGTTTGTCTGTTTGTTTGTTCTTTGGAAGAGCCAAGTCATTGATTCATTGTATTATTGTGTTGGTCTAAATTTCATTGATTTCTGCTCTGATCTTTATAATTTTCTCCTTATAATAACTTTTGGTTTGGATTTTTCTTGGTTTTTAGGACCTTCAGGTGCATCATTAGGTTGTTTACTTGAGTTCATTGTATTTTTGTGATGTGAGCACTTACAGCTATAAACTGTTCAGGAACAGAAGCATTTGTGAACTGAGTTATTACTGTAGCTCAAATATTGTTACTTTTCTCTCACTGCTTTTTGGGTTCTGTTTTTACGTAGAACTTCTGGGATGTTGACTATGGCATGTCAAGAAGAGGTTCTTTACAGATCGGGGCTATTTGGTGTGCTATCCACCTCACTTATCTGTTACTTTTCCTTGATTTGGAAAGTTGTCTGCTATTACTTTAGTAGCAGAAGATACCTCAGTATTTTTGAATAGTTTCAATTTATCTTATATTAGTTCTCTTTGCATCAGCTAGGAGCTGTAGGACCCATTTTTCATGCTCTTTCATTGTTTTTCCGATAACTTTCATTAAGTGGTCACTGAAAACAGTCCTTTGTCCTTTGTGTTGGGGGAGGGGCACCATATGGCCAGAGTGGGCTTGTTTGGTCATGTCTGGGGAGGGGCCAGAAGCTTTCATTTTCTATTCCCTGCTTTGTTAACTCTTTTTTCCCCCATAGGAAAACCACGAGACCATAAACTGAACATTTCTAGAAGTTTTTGCTCTCACAAGAAATCGGGGTAATAATTAGGTCTTCAACTAATGTCAAACTATCAGGAAATTATTGCAGTAATGCCAATGCCTCTCCATGCTCCCAATGAAAGACACCCTGAAGCCCCAAAAGAAGAGTGAAATGTTAAACTTGGTCTTTTAAAAATCGTTAATTATTGCTTCCCTATAGCCATTCTGACCTTCCCAATTGATACTATAATTGCTACCATACACAGAAAGCCTGTCTGTTTGATACCTACATAAGGTAGCATGTGTCTCTGGACATACACATATTTGAGATCAATAAACTGTTTCTGTGGGTTGAGAGACTTCAAGTACATTGTTACTGAATTAAATATACTGGTGGAGTTCCTTCCACCAGTTCTGGTTGTGCTTTTTTATAGCATGCAACAAAAGAACTGTAAGTACCTCAGAATAAATTTTCCAGTGGCCCTTGGAAATAGGTCAATCAAAAATCTTCAGTTCACTATATGCGGAGTAACCTTTAGGCCAAATCTAAAATATATATGGAGTAAACTTAAGACAAAATTAATTTGGAGCTATTGTAAGTGATGGGTTCACAGATATTGTTGAACTTGATCACACACTGCTAAACATCCTTGCTTTCCAGAAACTCAGAGCTTATATTGGGTCAGTGGAGATTCATTTTTCTGTTTTGCCTCCTAGCTGGTTCAGGTTTTGCCATTTGGCCTGACTGTCTTCTGCCTTTGAGGTAGCATTGACCAAGGATTCTTCTACTTGTTATAATCAGATGTGAAAGAGGCCAACACGTGAAATGAATATCCATCTTGAAATAGATGAAGACAAACTGATTTTCACTAAAGGACAGTTTCAGTGAAGTTCATGGAAACTTATCTTAGCAGTAGTGGGTGCAAGATGCTAAGAATTTAAAGCTAACCTACAAATTGACAAAAGTTCCAAATTTTGTTGCCTGCTAGAACTCACGCCAGTTCAGACAAGTAGAAGTCATCCTCTTTCAAATGGGAGGAAACTTCTCTATGCGCTTAATGGAATACCATGCATCTCCATTGGTCATTGCGTCTGATGCTGAACAAAAGTAATTGCTATTTTTATTTTTCCATCAATTTTAATACTACTAGAGAGTTTAATTTAAAAAAGTGGCTGATAATGCTGTTTCTCTAGACATTGTCACTAAATACATTAGCGAAACTTCTCACTGGAAAGGACATGATATGTTTGTGAAAATCAGTTCACAAACTTAATGCTTCCATTGTTCTGGCAGCAAATAAATTTGGGTGAGAACCAAATCAAATTCCTCTATCAGGCCAACGTTGTACCTAACCATTGAATCTGATTCAGTTCTTTTCCCAGTTTGGATTTCAACCAGAAATGTTGAAAATATTGAGTTCATGACCTGAGACACCACTGCAGCTAGTACCTTGCTCAGGCGTCCTGAATGGTGAATGGTAAGTTTGGCTATTCTGAGATTTTCTAATTCTTATGTGTCTTTTAGTGAGTCTCCAGATCACTATAACTTCTGTTATCAGCCTAAGTATTAAATCAAATACATCTTTAAATCAGGCCACTTTGTAACACATTATGGTCTTATATCACCCTCATGACTAAATCAAAACTATTACCATTAGGATTTAACTACTGCTTTCACATCTCTATACTCTGAAATTTGAATTGATTTTTTATCTTTTTTTTCTTTGAAACTCTTGTGGAAGGGTGTAATTTGGTGTCAGTATTATTCTTTGGAGGCTCATCATAATAATATCAGTAATAGGTCAATCAAAAATCTTCATCGAATGTATCTACCCATCCAGGAGTAACAAAGAGATGAAGAAAACGTAAGAGTCTTCTAATTCTTTTTTTCTATTATGATGATTGAACTCAAGAATTTGCAATGAGTTACATCTCAGTCCCTTTTTTCTTTATAATTTTTTTATAGTTAAAATCTCACTAAGTTGTTCATTTGCTCAAACTTGTGATCTTCCTGCCTAAACCTTTCAGAGAACTCAGACTACAGGTGTGTTCTAAGTAATTTGATCTTGAAATCTTTATTAAGATCAAACACTTTCATTGTAATTGATACAGGAGATGGTTTCATGGCCCAAGGTTTTGGTCAATCTTTCAATTTTGAGAATACCTACATGATTTTCCAAATTAATTTTGTCTTAAATTTACTCCATATATATTTTAGATTTGGCCTAAAGGTTACTCCGCATATGGTGAACTGCAGTCTCACTGGACAGGAGAATGAACTACAACCTAATCTGGAAGGGTGCTCTTGTAACAAGCAACTTGAACCTAGCCAATCATAGCAGCCAAATCGCAAGCCAGCCAGAGGGTGGAAGCTGCCGTGACGGGATCACACTAGGTCGCTTGGGTCACTGCTCATGTCACTTCCTGCTCTCTAGTTCTGATCTACACGTGTGGTGAGGTAGAGCATTCTGAATCACTTCCCCAGGTTAACTAATCTCCAATAAAACCCCACCAGGCCAGGATCCAGCAAAGCCGCTCTCTTGAAGGGGTTCTGTTAAGAGCAGAATGTTCTGGGGAATTTCAGATCGGCTCCCCTATCCACAGCCCTGCCGGGGGATTTGTCACTGCTGTGCACTGAGAACTTCACCAGGCTGCTGAAGATAAAGCTCACAGAAGGTGGGCTTCCCCAGCGCCTGGTTTCATCTAGAGATTTAGCTTCTCAGACTTGTCTACGCCAGACCTCCAGCTGTTTTCCAATTGCACTTTAGGTTTTCCTACTCTGGTAGTGGTCCCTGTGGAGGTTCTTGCTCCTGAGTCTCCAACACGGAGTGAGACTGCTGTTTGCCCTAAACCTCATGTCCTTGATAAATTAAGAATAGTTGTTGGTTTTTCAGTTTATTAGGCATTTAGTCATTTTAGGAAAAAATGATAACTTCCAAGCTCTACATGCTGTACACTACAGTATTTATTTGTCTTGTGCTTTGGGTCTTCCTTCTCAACCAAAGTTAATCTCTATAAACACAGGTATTTTTGATGGCTGTTTTTCAATGCCATGCACTCAGTTCCTTGAGTACTGTGTGAAACATAATAGGAATGTAAAAATATTGGTTAAATAAATGATTCCTGCAACTCATTACAATTTTTATGTAGTATATTTGTCTTCCAAAAATATAAAACAGAACAGTTCCATGTTTGAAATTCTTTAGTGATTTCTCGTTAGAAGCAAAAATCCATACTTTTTTCTTGAATATAAACTTACTCTGCAATTAGAACTCAAAAATATCAGCCTAAATAATTGTGTTTTCTCTTATTTGAGAGACTCAAATATAAGTAAAGACCAAACTAAAAGAGAGATCATAGGATACAGTGAGATTTTTAATGTATGAGAAGGGAACCACGGGACAGGAGAGAGAGGGGAGGCAAATGAGATTCAAAACAACTAAGAACAGGGTGTTTTGTGTGTATACACCAAGTCCTCACCAGGAGTGTCATCATTACGTACTACAGACATGTACGAAAAATAGGAAAGGGGTCCACGGGATGGATGGAGAAGGGGGCGGGGTGGGAAAGATAAATAATGAATTAAGATGTGTCATGTCCAGGGGCCAGCTCCCCGTGATGCATATAATCATTATGTACTGCAAACATGTGCTAATAAAAATTTTCAAAGAAATGATAAATTAGATGTCCTCTTGCTGTTTCTTCGCATCGCCCACAGCAGACTCCCCTCAGCCCCAGACGAAGGCTGCCTCGTTTGCCACACTTGTCTCAGGCCAATGTCTAACCAGCTCTTGCCCCATAACTTTACCCAACTACTCTGCCCTCAGCCTACAAATCAAACTTCAAAGCCTACTTGCAAAGATAAACTGTTCTCTTTTTTCTTTTCTCTACAAGAGCAGTAGCAGACTACAAGGCAGAGTCCTTTCTCATCTCTGCCTCTCAACAGACAACAATCCTTAGGGGTGAAGGAGAGGGGAAGGGGAAACGAGAAGAATTCAGACATGTTTTGTACAGACACCAACCTCCTATGGTGAAAATAATCATCACGCACTCCAAACATGCACTGATAAAAATAAAAATTTTAAAAGGTGAGTCTAAACTTTAGTGAGTCAGCAAAATATCTGATATAGTTGTAACAAACAAAAATTGATTGCATTGAATGGAGTTGAGGAGGAACTATGGAGAAGGAATTATGATTATAAACACTTAGAGTAAGCTCCTTACCCAGACTTTCACAAGTCTCAGCATACACAGGACAGTTCTTGGACTTTATCCCAATAATAATGAAAGAGGCTGTTCTTGAAAGTTCAGATCCAATCATGTCAAAGCCCAGAACAGTAGCAAAATCAACACCTTCACTCACTGAAAACTCAGTTCAGGCATAGCAGAGTCTCTCTAGATTGAGGAGCTAAAACTCCAATCACAGTTAACTTCTGTGTGTTCTGTGCCTCACTTAGCTTTGTAAGGACAGAACTTGGCTATGTTGGATATCAAAGCTCAGAAACGTCAGTAAAGAAGCCATGATTTTCCCAACCTACTCATTCAACCCAGGGTTCTGTGATCTAATTGCCTGAGGAACATCTTTACCCCAGGAAAATATTAGTCACTCAAAAATAGGGATTGAGAGCCGGGCGTGGTGGCGCACGCCTTTAATCCCAGCACTCGGGAGGCTGAGGTAGGCGGAGCGTTGTGAGTTTGAGGCCGGCTTGGGCTACAATGCGAGCGCAAGGCTGGCCTGAGCTACATAGTGCGACCCCGCCTCAAAAAACCAGGGCCGGGAGTTTGGCTCAGTGCCTTAAGCGCCTGCCCTGGCAGGCACGAGGTTGTGAGTTCAATCCCCGGTGCCGCAAAAAAAAAAAAAAAAAAAATAGGGATTGACAGTAATATTGTGGAGTTGGAAATTTATCATTTTGTTCATAACAAATGGAGTGTGTGTGTTTATAAAGAATCAATTATAAAACTCTATGAAAAGGAGAAACTCTTAACATTATTTAAAAAGGGTCCAGGAATAAATAAAAGTATAAAGATATAAAAATGAATTAATTATTCAGCTTCTAAGAGAGACTGATTATTCATAAATATATGTTTTGTAATTAAGAAATAACCTCTGCTTCAGACAAAATGCAACCTGATTTCTGTGTGACTCATTTGTTAGTTATGGCTGCATTTAAACATGGATTTTGTTTCCATGAACCTAGAATGTCAAGAAAAGGATAGTGTTTATGTTATTCTCTCACAACCAAATGAGAAGTGACATTTACCAGAATATTGAGTTCCTAGTTTGAAAGCTATTATGTACTTTGCTATTACCTTTATAGACAAATCTGTCTCCAGTCTAATAATATTGTTCACTAATTTCCATATGTCAAAATAGTTTAACTATATTAATGAAAAATCCTATGCACTATAATTATATATGCATGAAGTACTTTGTTCTATCCTGCTCAAAAAGTTTCCATATTTTTCTTTGAGTCTCTATACTTAATATTATAAAAGGCCTTTTCTTTCTTTTTTCTTTCTGTCTTTCTGTCTTTCTTTCTTTCCTTCCTTCCTTCTTTCCTTTTTTCCTTCCTTTCTTTTTTTTCTTCCTTGTCAGGATGAGGATAAATGTATGGCCTTGGTACTGAGCTACATCCCCCAGCCCTTTAAAAAAAATTTTTTTTAAATTTTGAATCAGGTTCTCCCTACATGTCTAAACTGGGCTCAACTCATGCCCTCATGGCTCAGCCTTCCCGAGTACTGGGATTACAGGCCACCATGCCCAGCTTTGTGGTTTTATTTTTTGTGTGTGTGCTTATATATTTTAAAAATTATTTAAGAGAAAAAAAGACACAGAAAAGAAAAACAAAACAAACAGCAAAAGAGACAGACAAACAACAATGATACCAAAGCCAAAACAATGACATTTTAGGTTTTCAAAACAAAGTGATAGGAATTTAACAATGGCTGTCATATTGCATATTGTTACCTTCAAAAGGGTTGCTTAGATTACCAGATATAGACATGTAAAACTGATCTAATCATTTGAGTATTAACTGTTCTTTTCCAAGAACTAATACAATTAGTAGTATAGTCATTTTAGCTATCTTATGTATACATATATACAAACTTATGTCTTTTTCCTTTTCCCTTCCTTCTTTCCTCCTTTACCTTATCCAGTTACTTTTTCACTTTTTGCAGTTTCTTACCCTTACACAATATTTATTGTAGATTTTGGATCGTATTTTATTTTTCAATATTAGAACTTAAATTTCAAACAGAACACTACAAGTGAACCTAACATAAAATAGGAAAAAAAAAAATTAAACCACAACTGCTCCAGTAGACACAGGCATAAAAACAGGATGTTTTCTGTGTATTGCGGGGTTCCGTACCAGGACTAAAATTCATGAAACAAACCAAGCCCGAGTCATTAGCCTTGGGCAGGAGGAGACTGCGTGTGCTCCGGAAGGGGATCAGATGGGCCCTCGGAAGGCTGAGGGCTTCCCAGTCCACTTGCCACCGGGAATGGTGTGAACAGGACGCAGCTTCAGCCAGATGAAGGATGGAGAACATGAATGCGAGGGCAATGAAAAGGACTTGGTGCGAGGGATTCAGAGGAGGGCACGACGCTGCCGCCACGCAGAGAACACTGGCTTGGCTAGTGCTAAGGTCACCCATGCTGACCGGGCACGAGGACGGACTCCTGTTCCCCTCCCGGCCTCGGGCTTCCAAAGCGACACCCTGCTCTCTCCTGTCAACCGTCACATCCACGAGGGGAGACTCAGTGCAGAACACTGCTTTGGAGAAACCACTTTGTAGTAAAAATGAAAGTGAAAAAGCATAACGAATGTGCCACTCGAGACCGACATACTTTTCTCTCAGCAAACCAAACAAGACACATTTTATCCCCAGGGCTGGACAGATTGCTGTTTCTTTAGTTATACATCAGAAAAAGTAGCTGGCTTGATCTTTTTGAGAACTTCTAGCTGTGGAGAAGTTCACCAACTCAAAAGAAGCTGGTTTTGGAAGACAATGTGACTCACCAGAAGTGTGGGTATAGCTAGAGGCTGGAGAAGAACTAGGAGAAAATTCTGAAGCTTTGGGAATCCCGTGGCCATGGAATGATTATGAAACTTTCAGAAGAAGGTGACTTGGGAGAGGTAACACGAGTGCCAGAGGAGATGTGTTAGTGAGTTTCTTAAATTCAAAATTTCTTTATAATTAAATGCAAAATGAAAATGTGGAACCAATGGCCATTTCCAATTCTTTACTTTTTTTAGTTAAACATAAAAGTTTAAACTAAAAATGGCACTATGTTTCAAGTGTTCCCCAAGTGTCATGTGTTGAAATGTAATTTGCAAAGTATTAAAAGAGTAGAAATTTAACCTCACTGTGGCATTTTGAAGCAATTAGAATGAAATAAGATCGTGAGGGTTGATCATCTGTGACTGAAAGCCAGTGGCTTTGTAAGGAGAGAGAGACAGACAAGAAAAGACACACACACACACACACAGCCACAGTGCCAGCGAGCAGGCCACCAGCAGGTGCCGTCCTTGGCCTTGGAGAACTGTCAGCCAAAGTAAGCCTTTCCAGTACAAAATTGCATACCTCAGATACTTCATTACTACAACAAAAGAGAGACTAAGGCAGGTGAAATACTAAGCCAACTGCAAAGAAAGTCATGTCAACGATGTCAACAAAAAAGAACACTCCGACAGTTTACCTATGTTTCGTTTCAAGAATTAAAAATATCTTCACTGGGATCCATGCAGAGGTATACATATGGATCCACAAAAGACCTCTAGTCCCCTTGGAAGTGCAGAGGTGTTCGATTCCAAGCATACTTTTCAAGGCTTGGTTTTTCTGAACTTGAATGACCCAGCTGGAGTTTAAAGACACTCACCTAATCCTGTGGCACATTCTTCTCTGTCTCCCGGTGTCTGCTGGAAAGCGGCTGTGAGGTCGCAGCCAGGTGAAACAAGCCCTAGGACTCAGAAGCCTCTGGGCCAGGGGCGGCAGACCTCTGGGAGCCTGCAGGGACAGACAGCCCCCCGCAGCGTGCGCGCCATCGCTTCGCTCCCTCTGCTCTAGGCTCTGCCTTTACTTCTCCGCAGTGCTCTGTCTGTGGATGCTGTGTGCTCCTCTTCCTGCTCGTCAGCCTCCCTGGCTCAGCACTGCCCGAGGGAAGAGCAGGGCGCTATGTGTCCAGGAGTTTTTGTGTCCCCTCCTTATGAGGGAAGCCCAGGCTTAGACTGAACTGGCCTGGCATGCACCCCCAATTCCCAGGGAATAGGCAGCGACCACCTCGATTCTTGTGAAGTTACCCGCCTGACCCTCGTGAACAGCAGTGTAAGTGTGGTTGGCCCGGTGGCCTTCTAGCTTTTGCTCGGTGCCCTGGGGGAAGCAGGTAAACAGGGAATTGTCTTGAGAAGGAAAGCCAGGACCTGGACCGCACTCCTCAACACTGGGAGGACAGCATATCATAGAGGGCCCCAAGGCAGACGAGGCGTCACAGAGGTCGCTATTGTTACCTACAAGCCTAATACAGTCGGAAGCAAGGGAGCCAAGGACTCCACCCCACCTCATGATTCTCCACGCTTCCGTAGCCCTAACATGGGGAAGCTGCCCTTCTCTGCATTCACCCACAAGCACAGCACCGCCCTGATGCTTAAACTTATGTGGCTGAGATGCTCAAGGCGGCAGATCACCGATGCCAGTGAGGGAGATAGTGTGAGGCACCCAGGACCACGGAATCTGACTTTTAAACACCGGAAGCCAGAGGTGTCCAGGCCCACCTTTTCTCTCCGCACTCGAATCCCTTTTTCCTTTCTCCCTCAAGTCCCACCCCCTTTGCCCGCTTCACCCTTCTGCCTCATCCTGCTGCTACCAGTCCACAATCTTCAGTAAATGTAGCTACTTACTGCACACTACGAGGTGTGCAACTAGCAATTCTTTCCTTGCTGTACACAAGAACCTGGACCAATTTTTCACCCATTCAACTGCAATAGCATTAGCCAGAGGAGGCAGCAGCAGCAGCATCTGTAGAGGCAAAGTCCCTCCCAAGCCACGGTGGGTATCTCGCGATATCATGGTGAAAGTGACTGCTTAAACCCAGGAGAAAGAAATGCTGGGGACCATATGGTAGCTAAGGGGACAGATCCAAGCAAACAGGAAAATAACTCTCAGAGCCTCTGAGCGTAACCTGGGAGCCTCGAGAGGGTTCGCAACGTGAAGGACCCAGTGAGGTGCAGCAGCTGGCACAGGTGACCTCAGATGAGGCGTGGCACAGTCTTTCCCCTCTCCCTGTTCGACCTGAGGATAAGGTCGGCTATCTGGCACATCCTTTGGCTGTTATATGAAACAACCATGCCTTGGGGGTTCTAGCCTTTTGGCTCAGCTAACTGTTTGTGGTCACTTACTTCCTACTTGAAGTCTACAAGAGGCAGCCTTCTTTCTTCCTCAAGGACCACACGAGTCCCGCCCTGGCACGGAGCCTGGCTGTGGATGGCAATGCAGAGGGTGTGTGTCGCAGCAAGGCAGGTGATCCTGGCTGCCACTCGGTGTCCCGGGCTTTGAAGCACATCTGCTGTAGTTGTGACAATGGGGTGAACTGAAGGTTCTGTCCCAGGAACCCCTCTCCTCTCTGCCACTTAGGAGTTGTTTAATCCTCTGAAGCCTGGATGCTCATCCCATGGAAGCACAGTGCTCTCCCTTTCTATGACTTCTCTGGGAAGCATTTCTCCAAATCGAGAAATGCTAGAGATGTTAAAGAAATGATGTTGGCCTATTTAGCAGTTAACCAGTTACATTTGTTCAGAGAATCCAATTCCCCAAATTTTTCTTAAGTGATGAATCACTGGCTATGTTTTCATAGAGATAATATTAATGAAAGCTCACTACAGTGGTGCCCCAGTTCACTAACTTAAATTGTTTTACAATTTTGGGGAAGATCCTTGCATTTGTATTTGTGTGGGAAAGATGGTCATGGTTGTGCTTATCACCTGATGTGGAGCTTGTGAATCGAAGCTGTTATGGTTGATACATTGTGTCAACTTGAGAAGTTTAGAAGTTTAAGAGACTCAACCGGGAGCCAGGATCCTTACTTTGTAAATGTCTTCGTCCTGTGCAAGAGGAGGGCACAGAGATTTTGTGAGTGCCACATCTGCCCTGGGAGGTGGGGGAGAGGGTGGCCTGCATACAATGTAAGAGAAGAAAAGGGGTTTGCTACCCCCCAGTGCTCCTGCTGCTTTTGCTGGCTGCTGTCTTGAAGTGTTGGCCCGGCGCCACGCCACCCTGCCTTGGAACCAGTTGATTATGGACTGAAACCTCCACAAACTCAAAGGTAAACAAACCTTTCCTTTCTTCATTTTGGGAGTCAGGTATTTTGTCCCAGCAATGAGAAAAAAGTAGCGGAGACAGAAGCAAAATTTTATCAAGCACTGTTTTTGAGAACTGAATTGTTTACAAACAGAAGAGTTCATGAGCCAAAGTATTGCTGTATTGGGGAAAAGCTGATGGATGCCAAGATTAAAAAAAAGGAAGAAGAGAAGAAACAAGAAGAAAATTCTAGGTGCACACCAAGTTCTATAGCTTCATTTTTGTGCACAGAAGAGAGAATTGGGGTGCACAATGTGGAATACAGGGAGGCGTCAGGTCCTTATCTGACTGCAGGAAAAGGAAGACGGGCAAGACTCAAAGATTAGCAGATTAAAAACAGGGACAGGGGAGAGAATTATTTTTGAAAGATAGCCTTTAGTCAGGAAAACAGGAAATTCCTGTACTTGCTTGAAATTTTTTATCTTAACAAGCAAAGTTGTTAGAAAATTTCCTAGCGATTGGAAGGATTAGAGTGCTCAAAGAGAAATACATACTTCATTTTACCATTAAAAGACCAATAGCAAATGAATGTGGAGTTCTTATTGATGTTTTTGTTCTACATTTGAAAACTCAAAAAGAAAAGTGTCTAGGTATATTCACAGGTAATCTCAAAAATTACATTGTGCATGAAGGCTTTATATAAGAACATTTTTCATTTTTTGTTTTTCTTTCATTTTCAAATTTACACTGTTACAGAATCAGTTTTTCTGTCACTGACCAAGTCAACAGTAACTAAGAGTAAACCTTTCTCCAGACAGTACAGTTACCTGTACACACTCAAGTTGACAATGTTGTAGAAATGTGAAATAAAGTACCAATGATGAAGTATACCCAATAAACGTTGCATAATTAAGGAAGAAATAGACCTCTCTGAGGATGATAATTCACCCTAGAATGAACTAAAAGAATAACAATGATGTTAATAATTATAATATCACATAATATTTCTGGGCCATTTTTTGTGGTGTCAACTTGTAATGCTTTTCAATCAGCTCTGCAAGCCTAGGAAATAGGTAGTTGTCTCCCTTTCCTAAGTAAAGGAATTAAGATCTTAAGAATTTCATGCAAAATCATACTACCAGAAAGTCACATGGTGGTGCCTCTCTTGCCTGGAACTGGCTCCAGAGTGCACAACTTTGCTTACTGTCTTTGCCAAGACCCAAGCGTCAGGGAAGTCCTGTTCCTGGTGCTTCCAGCCCCAGGCCAAATACACCCTCTAACTTTCACAGTGATGTCAGTGCAGTTCTACTGACTTTCTACCACAAGTGTTTTGCAGATGTCTGGCATCAGCAATTTCTGTCTGGAATATTCTTCTGACCCTAGGAATATCCTGAGGCTGACTGACAATCATCTGATTGCAGGACGAGTGGAAATGTTGGTAAAAGGGTGATTTCTGCAATGCTTTGGTTTTATGAAACTACGTATTTGCCATACTTGTCCTTTGTACATGCAGCAGCATATGGATATTAATGGAAAATAAGGAGTTACAGCCTTTTGTACAATGTAGCATGCATCCATTATTTTGTACATAGAATAATGAAAGCTATCGTTTTTTAAAAAGTTCATTATACAATTTAGATTGACACAATAATCATATTCATCATGGGGTATTTGTACCTGTATATGATATATCTTGATTTTTTTCCCATTCCCCTCCCCTCATTCAGACCCTCTTTCCCTCCTTATGTAAAAAGCTTTGTTTCCATTCATGCTTCTTTTATCTTTCTTTTCTTTTCCCTTCCTTTTCCCTTTTCCCCTCCTTAGTTTCCCTTTTGTGAATGATTTCTTCCTATTTCACAATTCCTATTATACACTTTGGTCCTTATTTACACTCCTGGTTTTTCACAACAAAGAAACAATGCAATATTTACACATATGTCTTATTCATTTCACTTAACACTATGGTCTCAAGAAGCTCCCATTTACCTAGAAATGTCTCAAGTTTATCCTTCTTTATGGCTCAGTGGTACTTCATTGTATAAAAAAAAATCTTTTTTATCCATTCCTTAGTGGATGGACATTTGGGTTTTTTCCATGATTTAGCTATTACAAACTGTGCTGCTATAAACATGGATGAACATATATCATGATGGTATGATATTTTTATTTCTTCCATGATGATACCCAGAAAGAGAACAGCCTGGTCTAATGGGACCTCTAATGCTAGATTTTTTTAGGATCTCCACACTGATTTCTATAGTGGTTGCACCAGTCTACCCTCTCAACAGTGAAGAAGGGTTCCTTTTCCCCCACAGACCCTGTGGCATTTGTTATTGGTTGATTTCTTGATCCTGGACATTCTTTCTGGGGTGAGATGGAATCGCAGTGTTGTTTTAATTTGTGTCTCTCAAATGACCAGTGATGGTGAACACTTTTTCATATATTTATTTGTCATTTGTATTTCTTCCTGTGAGAAGTGTGTATTCATCTCAGATGCCCATTTTTGGACTGAATCTTTGAATTTAGGGAATCTGGTTTTTTTCGACTTTTTATATGTTCTAGGTATTAGTTATTTGAGAGACAACAGGCCATAACTTTTTCCCACTCTGTGGGTTGTCTTTTTGCTCTATTGATCTTTTCTTTTGCTGTACAAAAATTTTTAATGAGATGAGATATTAGTTGATTCTTTGCAGTATTTCCCATGTGATCAGGGTTTTGTTCATGAAATCTTTTCTGATTGGGATTGCTTTAAATCTGTATAACAATTTTGGGAGAATGGTTATTTTCACTATATTGCTTCTTCCTACCCAAGTGCAAGGGATAGCTTTCCACTTTCTGATAGCCTTTTCAATCTCCTTTTACAGGGTACTACAATTTTCAATGTATAGATCTTTTACTTCCTTTGTTAGACTGATTCCTAAATATTTCTTTTTGTTTTCAATGCTATTGTGATAGGTATTTTTTCCCTAATTTTTTCTGTTAGTGTGTTTGTTGTTTTTATATTTGAATGCTATTGATTTTTGAATGTTGACTTTGTAGCCAGCTATGCCATTGAATTCAGTTATTAAGTCCACAAGTCTTTTGGTAGAGTCTTTGGGGTCCTTTATAGGGAGTATCATGCCATCTGCAAATAATGACAATTAATGTCTTCCATTTCCTATCCTTATTCCTTTTATTTATTTTTCTTGTCTAATTGATCTGACTAATGTTTCCAGAACTATATTGAATAGGAGCGGTGATTGTAGACATTTTTGTCTTATTCCTGGTTTTAGAGTGAGAGCTCTCAGTTCTTGATCATTCAGTGTGATGTTGGCTGTTGGTTTGTCATAGATGGATTTTATCAAATTGAGATTAAAACCAACTATTCCAGTTTTCTGAAGGGTTTTTTTTTTATCATGAATAGGTGTTGGACTTTGTTAAAAGTTTTTTCTGCATCTATTGAGATTATCACGTGGTTGTTGTCTCTGATTGTTAATATGGTATATTACACTTATTGATTTGCATATGTTGAACCATCCCTGCATCCCTAGGATGAATCTTACTTGTTCATGGTGTATAGTCTTCTTTCTGTTTCCCTGCATTCTGTGTGCAGTATCTTATGGAGGATTTTTGGTTCTATGTTTATTAGGAAGATTGCTATGTAGTTTTCTTTTGGGGTTGGGTCCTTTTCTGGTTTTGATATCAGGGTAATATTTGTTTCTAGAAATGATTTGGGGAGCATTGTTTCTCTTTCAATTTAATTAAAGAGTTTGAGAATTAATGATATTAAGTTTTCTCTAAATTTCTTGTGCAATTCAGCAGTGAATCCATCAGGACCTGGGCTTTTCTTTGTAGGTAAGTTTTAATTACAAGTTCAATTTCATTGATTGATACTGTGTTATTTAGAATTTTTAAATCTTCTTGTTTCAGTTTTGGCAATTCATATATACTAGAAATCTGTCCATTTCTTCTGTTTTCTATCTTATTAGAATACAGGTTCTCAAAGTACATATTGATGATCTGGATTTCTGCAGGATCCATTGTGATTTCACCCTTTTTATTCCTAATTGCTTGAATTATTTCCCTCATATGAGCTTTGGGATGGATTTATTCTTGTTTTTCTAGAAGTTTGAGGTTCAACAGTAGGTTGTTTATTTGAGCTCATTCTGTTTTCCTGTTATGAGAATTCACTGCTGCAAGTTTACCTCTTAGGACTGTCCTTATGTCCCATAAGTTCTTGTACATTTTATCAACATTATTATTTAATTGTATGTACTGTTTAATTTATTGTTTAATTTCATCTGTGATCCATTGGTTGTTCAGCAGGGTAGTATTTAATTTCCACGTGTTTATGTAGTTTTTGTGCTTTGTTTTGCCATTGATTTCCAATTTCATCACACTATGGTCAGATAATATGCCTGAGATGATTTCAATTCCTTTGTATTTATTTAAGCAAGTTCTATGGGCTAGTGTGTAGTCTATTTTTGAGAACATTCCATGTGCAGCTGAGAAAAACATGCATTCTGATTTTGTGGAGTGGAATACTCTGTAGACATCTACTAAGTCCTTTTGTTCACAGATTTGCTTTGGTTCTGATATTTCTTTGTTGATGTCTAGTTGATCTGTTTATTTGTGACAGAGGGTTATTAAGCTCCCCCATTACAACTGTATTAGTGCTTATTTGATTTTTCATGTCCATTAATATTTGTTTTATACAGTTGGGTCCACTGGTATTTGGTGCATATATATTTATGATTGTTATCACTTTTCCTTGGAATTTTCCCTTGACCCTCTTTGTATCTTTTGATCAGTCTTCGCTTGAAGTTCACATTGTCTCCAAATAGAATCTCCATCCCTGCTTTTTTCTGGGTTCCTGTGGCATGGAGTATTGTTTTCCATCCCTTGGCTTTAAGTCTAAATTTCTTTATGAGTGAAATGTGTTTCTTAAATCAGCATATTGTTTTATGTTGCTTCTTGATCCATTCTGCCAGTCTATTTCTTTTGATTGGTGAACTGAGACCATTTCCATTGGTGAACATAACTGATATGTATTGGGAAAGTCACCCTCTTGAATCTTAAATGAGTACAGGGAACATGTGTGAACAACATACATTAGCATTTTTAAAATTTTTCAAGGAAAAGATATTAAATTTCTCCTATGAGTCAGTACTGAATATTTCTGCATCCATTTCTTCATTTTTAAAAAAATGTTCATATCCAGGTTGAGCTTGTATTACAGGAACAATTCAACCCAAAACATTGGCCCAGAATTCTAACTATGATACCTCTGTGGAAATAATACCATCACATATAAAGCCCTACAATTATTTTTAATATTCTGAGAATTATTGAAATATTAATATGCTCCTTTTTCATCCTGTTGGGTCAAACAAGAATGAGGGAAAATTATGATAAAATGATTGTTATTCCCTAGTTAGCAAGGATTTTCTTACATATAGAGTATTTTGACCCATACATACATATATCTGTATATTCCTTTTTTTCTTGTAGCTATTAGCATACTTTGCTTCTTTTAGGGAATCTGGAGGAGAAATAAGCCATAAACTGAGCATTTCTTAAACCATGGCCCTAGCTGAGGCTGTGGGAATACTGTGCCCATATTCATAATGGATTTCTGAGGGCACTGCAGAAAGGAGATTCCCAGGAGACTTGCACTTACTGTAAACCCATGTGGATGTGTGTCCTGCAGGGGAAGGAAGCCAACAGCTAAAGAGCTATAGCATAGAGACCTCACTGGAGGTGCTATGTTTACTCATGTGAGTCTACCTGGCTTAAAATCCTAGTGCTGCATCTTCCTACCTGTACACACCACTGAACAATCCACTGCGTAGGGCTGTTATCCTCCAGTAAATAATAACAATGGCTATGTATCAGAACACCTGCGTAAGTATTGCAGGTGGAGCCATTAGAACACCCAATAAGCACTAAAAGAATTTACTGTCATTAGTGCTATTGCTGCTGCGACTGCAATTATCATTATTAATACAGAATGAAATAAAGAAGTAAATTAACAAATGGCTTATTGTTTCTATATTGCACTTATTTGTTTTACTTTCTGAATATAAGTGTATATGCATTTTTCTAATAGAAAATATACACTTCTGTATGTCTAAGGCAAAGTCTCCTACTAGTGTTTCTTTCTGTGGCAGTTTCTGTCTTAATCAAGTGCATCCTTCTCTTTCAGCTGCTGGAATATATATATTCATTTTAAAGTGTTAACAACTAAAAGTAACAATGGGGAACAGTCCACCATCTAACAGGGAATGATGTAGCTGGGTCAGAACCTCGGACTATAAGCACTGAATATTGGTGGGAAAAGAAACCACCTTCGAGATTGTCCAAGTGTAGGTACTTCTATCCCTCGATTCCTCAAGTACAAGACCTCCTCTTCTAACCATCCCAAAGTTGTCTTTTACCCATGGTGGGAACAATAGTGTCTCCTGATCACTTCCTTTGAATATAACACCTGCCTCAGAGTCTGGCATAATATTTGGCATGTGGGAGATGTACAGATGTCATCATGGCTCAGTGGATGAACATATGTCTCCACCAGCCTTTTACCTTGGTGTCTGAAGCTTGGTAAGGAGCAGTAACAGAGATCAACTCGAGACTATCCATTCTGGGGCTGCACCATCACAAGGAATCCTTTGTTCCAACATGTGCCGTGCTCAGATCCCAAAACAGGTCACAGGACTCTATCACTGCAGACGTGACAGGATTCAAAGGCTGAGGTCAGACACCTCCAATACTGAGTCTGCCCTCTCTATTCTGAATTTGTGCTTTAAGAAAGCTTTCACGCTATTTGACTCTTTTATGACTTTCTTATAAGATAGAGTGACAGAATCCAAACTCCTCGGATTTCTGACATGTGCTGCCTTATGGCTATGAATCAATCTAGATTCTGTCTTATGCATCCCTCACTTAGCAGTTAGGTTAGCATGAGCCAGTCTTGATAAATCCAGTTTCTTCCAGGACACTAAGATAAATAAAATAAAAATAAAATAACTGACTGGAGTCATGAAACTGGGAGGCAGACTGAATCATAAAAATCTGTGATGTCTTGACCTCCCCTTCTGGGCACTTCGATCTCTTTCAGGTCGTGATTTCAAAACACAAAGTCTCTCTGCTGGCTCCTCTCTATGGCGACAGTCTCTAAGCAGCCGTGTTGTAAGTCTCACATGGAGGGAGCATCACCTTCCATCTGCCCTATGCATTCTCTACTTCCTGATGGCCAGTGGATGCCTTAATGACATTCTGGCCAGACTCTTGTAACTCTGTTATTCCTGGTTTCCAAAAAATTCTCATTTTTATACTTAGACTTAATTCTACTCTTTGAAATCATGCCATGTAGCTCAACTCAAATCTGCTTTCCTCTTTACATACTCTATACTGCAGACCAAACCCAAGCTCACTCTTCTGCAGTGCAGCCCCTCAGGAGGAGGTCTTTTCCGCTCCTTCCCCTTCCCTCTCCTGGCGCTCACTGCTCAGGTGTACCAGGGTTGAGGTGAGTGAGCATTGATTCTCTGTTGACTGACACTGGCCTCTTGGCAGTATTAGTGACAGGCAATCCAACTGGCTGCCTGACGGGAAGCCAGAAGAAGCACCCTGGAGGGTCTGGCAGAGACCCATTCCTTGGTACCGTTCCCCAGCATCCAGGATCTAGTCCTGGCCTCACTTCCTGCACCGCTTCCTAAATTGCCTCCAGGGTGCTCCAGGTAAACATTAACTCTGCTGACTGAGCAATCTGTTCAAGGGCTTGTGCAGTGGCCACTAACCCTCGGGGAGGTTCAGACTGGGCATCGAAAGTCATGGCAATGTTCTACACCACTGCTCCTTTGCTTCTTAGCTCATTTCTTAGCAATTCTGTTGGCCTTGCTGTAGCAATTAATCTTAATTGTCAACTAGGCTTGGTTTGAGAGTTCTCTGGAGAAGTGATTGGATCATGGGGCAAACTCATTACTGGATTAATGTGCTGGGTGTGCTGGATGTTGCATTAGAAGGCAGGGGCCATTAGAGGTGGGTCACTGGGGCAGCCTTTGGAGAGCACGTGTCTCACAGGCACTCGGCTTCCTAGCTACTGTGAATTTCATCTCCCACTTTCTTCTACCATGTTGCTTTCGCCTTGTAGCCAGCCAGTCATGGACCGAAACTTCTCAAACCGCAAGCCAATATCAACCTTTGCAAGTCTGAATTTTGAGTGTCAGGCATTATGTCTCAGGAACAAGAAAGCTGATAAATAGACTTGCCTACAAAGGACAGATTAGCAAACCATGATTCTATGAATGCCTCTTCAAAATCTATCAATCTTATACTTACTTCCTGAGTAATTCTCATGACATTCTATTTTCATACTCAAAGAAAGACAGATGACCTTTCTGAGCAAGAATATCCCAGTATCCTCTTTGCCCTGTTCCAAAGGCCTGTCTCTATGTATGTACTTACACACTGAGAATGTGGAAAGTGTTTAGCAACTTTTATGCTAAGAGTTGGGTCTTAACTGTAGCTCTGAGACAAGAAAAATTGCTCCTGTAACCCTGTTACATTTTCTTTGTTATTTGGACTCTCTCGGGCCTTATTTCTCCTTGCCATTGCTGACAACCAAATCTCTGGATGTGCCTCACTGTTAGGCAGAGCTGAGCCATCTGCAAAACTGCCCATGAAACCCTGTAACTTCTTCTTGGCAAAACCAGTTCAACATACCCTTTACTCAAGCATGCACTCCACAAATATTTATTGAAAGCCTACCATGCATAGGCAGTAGTGTAGAAAGATGCAAGGAACCTTCACTATCTGGTTTGAAAGTGCAACAATTCTGATGCCAAGAGGCCACTGTGGAGAGACCGGACTACGACTACAGTGGGGGAGGAGCACACAGAAAACTTCATGCTTCATCTTAAAACAAAAATGAAAGGTCCAAGACGAAACACAGAGCGCTCTCACTTAGGGCAGTGATGGTGAGACAGCCTTTTAGAGATGAGCACCCAAACTGCAGGCCAAAACCCACTTATTTTTGCACAGTGCCAACACTGCAATTAATCCCAAATACTGAAGTTTAGATTAGAAAGAAGCAACTCTACATTAGCATCTGTTGTCTTAAAATAAAAACACTAACAGAACTTTCAGTGATGCAAAAAGCATTTTAATGAAAGGTAAAAGTTTGCATTTGGTGTGCCTTTCTGGGCAGTCATCCAGCGCTCTGCTGGTGCGGGAGGGCTGGGGCGAGTTGGTTTCCGTGCCGCCGACAGAGAGGGCTCTGTGTGCCCACCGCAGCACTGAGCCATGCATTCAACACCACTGACCTAGCAGGATAACAACATTTTAGAGACCTAAAAAAGAAGGCAGGGTGGAAAGAGAAAAGAATAAATGTGATAGCTGTCTAATTAAGACAATAGAGAGCTGTAAGATTTAGCAATGACATTTTCAAGAATGAGAGGGAAATTAAAAATCTGAAAAACAACTCGAAGCTCAAGGCACTGCAAATGTAGCTCAGTGGTACAGAGTTGGCCTAGGATGTGTGAATCCCTGGATTTGAAAACGTGGAACCACCAAAAATGGGAGGAAAGAGAGAAATGAGTAGAAAAAAATGAGAAAAGAAAAGGTGATCTCCACAACAGAAGTCTTATTAGTAGCAGAGAAAGTAGGAAGAAGCTGCGCTGCAGTGGAGTCAGTATCAGTGAATGAGTGTGGTGGAAACAAATCGTATTTCTGGGCTCCCTGAGGACTTCGGTAGGACAAGAATGGAAGGGAAACATTGTGAGACCTTTGTTTTTCCCATAAACAGTGAGGAAACTTAACCTGCCTGAAGGCAAAGGCAAAGGAGCAAGTGGAGATAAAGTCCAGAAAGGTAAAATTGAAGGAACAAAATCCTAGAAGGGGCAGGTAGTTGCAAGATTAAATATGTCAGTCATGTCAAGATGCGGCTATTCAAACTGCTAACAAGAACACAGTATCTTCTGTTTTGCTACTCAACAGAAGTAATTCTTGCATGGAAAATCAGGTTTTGATTTACATAATCATTTATCTTCTCAAAATGTAAGCAAGACACTGCCTACGTGCTACTATGCCATTTGGTATTGACCCCCGGTGGCAAATTCTTTCTTAATTTTATTTAAGATAGTTCTCATTTAAAATGTGAGTAAAGGGACAAGGGATTGAGCTCAGTGGCGTAAGTGCCTGCCTGGCAGGTGCAAGGTTGTGAGTTCGATCTCCGGTACTAAACAAATTAATTAATTAAAATTAAAATTAAAATGTAAGTGAATTTGTATCAGCAAAGCAACCCTTGAAAAGAAACCTAGCCGAAGGGACAGCAAAAATGAAGGATGAATAAAAGCCCCAGAAACGTGTTTAGTGCCGAGCCCTGCCGTTGTGCTGTCTTCCCTGGCACCAGTGTCTCCAGGATGAGATGGGTGGAGAGAGGCAAGCGTGAGAGGAAGGAAGACATAAATGCAGGGCAGCGTTCTCCCTTTTAAAACAGCTTCGATGGTATTTTCAGGAGGTTTCACTTCACCGAGAGCTTGGTAAAAGCAAATAGTAGTAAACACCCATCCAGGGTGACCCCTCTCACCTAAAAATTTATGGGCAGAAAGAAAACCTGAGTGCAGTGCATACTTCTGCCAATAACAACAGATCGGAAATATCTCTGCACCAGCCCTACCACCCGATGATGTATTCTGCTGTTTTGAGGGCAAGAACCATGAGATAAGACAAATGTGTAATTACTTCTTGACCCACTCTTCTTACTTTTCCATTTTCATGAGATGCCACAATTCATTATTTGCATTGATATGTACAGAAGGATGGGGATGCTTCGTTGATATTCATTTATTCAGCCTTCTGTAATCTATATTTAATGGAGTACCAGACTGTGGCATAATAAACCGTTTAGAAAGATAGCTACTGCGTACACAGGGGTTATTGCTTGCATAACCTGTACTTATTTTTCATTACAAAACTAAAAGAGCAAAGCATAATTCAAACAAGCAAATGAAGTTAACATTTAATGGCTTGAAAAATGATAATATGTGCTTGTTGTATGCTAGGCATTGAGTGTCTGTAAAATAAAAGGAAGGAGTCTCCCCAAAGTTGTTTTAAAAAGTCGTTTCTTTGTGCACTGTGAAATATAGATGCCAAAGCAAACAAGGAGATTCTGTTTTGTTGAGTCATAAGTAGGCTCTTCAGCTGTGTGATGTGCCACTTCAGGAAGCTGTTTCGCCTCAGAGGCAGCCTCGCTGCGTGTAAGGGTATTCAGGCCAGCAGAGAACATTGGAGACAGCCTCCTGGGCACCCTGTTGCACATACACCAGTTCCAGGTGAACCTAGGAAGCCAGATGTGACAGCATGAGCCAGAATGCATGGGCAGCAGCAAATGCCAATACCATCATTCCTTGGTGCAGCCCTGTAGAACAGCGCAAGTTTAGCAAAACTTTTGCATCTACACCAAAAAGACAGCCATCCTGCTGTGCTCATGATTTGCAAATCACATATTCAATTAGAAGACCTAGTTTTTTTTTCTGAGATCAGTTTTGCAAGTTTATTACAAATAATTTCTATTGTGTGATAGGGATGACTATAGATAGTAGATTTTATGTTCTTAATTAGCCATTCATTATCCACGCTCAAGGAATCCAAAATCCTTGGAATTGTGGTACTGGATTTCTCATTCTCAAAGGATGACACAAATACAAGGCCGTCTTTGTATTTGTAGAAATTACTCAGAATTATACTTTCCAGAGCCTATGTCCAATTTCTTTCTCTCCTGCTACTATTTGTTCTCCATTTTCAAAAGTTTGGCCAGGAGGAGAATATTCCAATCTATCATTTTGCTGACCCCTCATTTTCTCTAACAATGTCCTTCGACATGGCATAAAAACAAAATATATTGTTGCACCATAAGTTATAATTTTTACAAGAGGTTGAGTGGGAAAAATAATAGCAATAAATAATTGATTTCATTTCTATGATAGTGCTTCTTTTTCAACTTGTATTCCAAGGAGTATGTAGTGACCCTTTAATGATGGAGTGGGAGGGTACTATGCCGAAGATGTGCTATTAGGAAACACTGGCAGCAAACCGGCTGCCCACGGCTGAGTGTGATCGAAGGCTGTTCACCATTCCCAAAAGTGAGATTTCAGATGCCTCTAATTTATTCATCATTTTCAACCTGTATCATTAGATTCTTGTTTGTTTTGTTCTCGTATAACTTCAGCCCCTGGTGCCACTGCTCAAATACAAGGAACAGTAATTTATACTAGCTCTGAAAGAAACAGGAAGAGGCAGTGTAAGTCTAAACCTGACTTTTCCACAGGAGAGCACAAAAAATGACTCAACATGAAGCTGGTTGGGTGAGGAAGCAAAGACCACAGAGTCCAGTTCAGGTCTGCTGAGCTAACGAATCAGCTACCAGCTGAGCACAGGAACAAAGAACGGCGGATTGTCACAAGCTGGCATACCCTTCAGCGCCTGTCTCACCAATGCTGTGCTTTACTTCTCTTCCTCAGTGATACAGTCTTGAGCCACCTGACGAGGTTTCAGCCAATCACAGAGCAGGTATAATGGTCTCACAAAAGTATAATGGAGCTGAAAAGCCACTGCTGCGTAGTGACATGGCAGCCGTATGACGTCACAGCACCATGCACCCTTCAGGTGTGTGCTGATGCTGGTGGGAACACGAGTACTACACTGCCTGTCATAGAACAATGACTCATATGGTTCCATACCATGCACAGTGCTTCATCATGATGACGGATGACCATCACTGATTTGTGCATAAAAATTCTTTTATATGTCTACTATACTCCTTACGGTTATTTCAGAATGGACTTCTACTCATAAAAACAAAGTTCACTGTGAAATAACATACACCACATTACACAGGCAGCACCTTCATATAATTGAATTCTCTGATTGCATCAAGAGGCCCGTGTCACATAGGTCTGTGCGAGTGCGACCTGTGGTGCTCACATTGTGATGATTCTTCACAGTGAGTCTCTGTCGTGTTGCCACGTGACTGCATTATTACCCACGAGTCACACGGGATTTGCATACATTGTATCAAAAGTTAATCAGAATATAGCGATTTGTGCAGAGTCAGAGTAACATAAGGAAGTTTCTGGTAGAATCCCAACAGGATTCTGGAAAGGGAAATGCTTTTTTGAATCTATTCTGAACACTGCGCAACTACTATTCATGTAGTCCTCACAACAACTATGTGTCATTTTGTATTATCTGTTTCACAGAAAATAAAACCAGAAAAAGAGTTTACATGACTTGTGTAAGGTCACTCAGATTCTGGATTGCAATCCAAGTTTGAATGCCTCTAACATTGAGCCTATTAGTTAACTACTCTATTGAATATATTTATTTTCATTACTTTATTTCAGTGTGGTCACTGAAAAATTCTCCACAGTTTGGAGAGAAAGCCTGCTTTAAATGGTCATGTCCAAACTTAATTATCTTTTGTTATTATTAGAAATAGTTAAAACAGATGCATGAATGTCACCTAAATAACCCTATGTTAAACGTTCTTTTTTCTCCTTGTCAAAATGCCAGGTTCTCATTTGAATGCCTTAATTTTGAATCACTTTATATTCCTTAACTTTTCAAGATGATGTTGACTGATACAGATTCCGTTTCTTATTCTCACAGAAGTCATCTTTTGATAGATTTTAGTGTCAATAATACTTTGATTATATCAATAAATAATGTTTTATTTTATAAATTTGGGGACTGAAAGAAACCGTGAATTATCTAATTTTTATATCAAATCAAGTCACCGAGTGGCTCAGTAATTGGCTGATAGGAGAGCGGGTGTCCCTGTCCATCTTTCTGAGAACCGGCACCCACTGCTGATGCCCCTCCCAAAGGGAAACACATGCTCACCACAAGTCTTCAGCATGGGCTTCCTACAGAAAGAGGAGGATTTCTTTTTCTCATATTTGGTCCCAAAATTAAACCAAGTCCATGCCACACCAGAACCAGGGAAGAGGGAAATCAGAACAATACTGCCCCCCAACAAATGTAAATATTCAAACAAAAAGTCTTTCTATATATCAGATTTCTCTGCAGAAGCTTGGTGAACTTGGCCTCTTTGCTTGATTTTCCGAGATTCTACTTACCGTCCTGATTTTCATTAGCAACTGTTTGCTGTCTCCAAACACAGGGACCTCCGCCCTCCTGTTCTATAGCCGGGTTGGTGTGAGGTTTCCCATGAGCTAGTTTTGCTTTTAAAAATGGAAAGAACAGAATGTGTAACACATTCTCCACCCACACTGTTAGGGAATTAGTGATTACATCTCATGCACAAACAGGATGGTTAATGATTTTCTTTGGGCTGAAACAGAAGTTGATCGTTGGAAAATGGAAACAATGCTCCTTTTACTTCCTGCCAGGGTGTTAATGCAGGGTTGACGGAGGACTCGATTTAAAATTCAGCAACACAATTATCACAAACGCTGGGCAAAGCAAATCTTCAAGCCTAGAAAATGAGAAATTCAGGAAGTAATGGCTAAATCAATAGTATCTATAACCTGGGGTGGGAGCGTGCCGTGTCTGCAGTGTTGATAATTATTTGTCATGCACAGAGCCTTCCTTAACGCTGAGATGGAGACGAGGACTCAGGCACTCGGCAACAGAATAGGTCTAGGAATACAGCAGAGTGAAGGACAGAAGCCTCCTTACTTCTTTACTGTGCGAAGGCAGCTAACACCATTTCAATCCTGTAACTATAGACACTCTTGAATTAGGAAGCACACATAGGAACCTGGTAACAATATCTGAACCTGCTCAAGCAAGGCGTATGGATGCCCCTGAGAGCGCTTTCTTTGGGTCAGAAACCAGCTCCGACCCCAGGCGGGCTGGCCGAGGGCTGTGGGTCCAGTCTGAAAGGCTGGCACTCAGGGGAGGGAGCGGGAATGAAAGAGGGCAGAAGAACAGGACCGGTGCATAAAACTCCGTGACGGGAGCGGGGCAAGCAAACAGATTATTTACCAACGTTTTTGCCATTTCAGTTTGGCCCATTAGCACTGTTTTGTTGTTGTTGATTTTTTGTTTTCCCTTTTTTCAGTTCTTGGAATTGAGCCCAAGGCATTGATTTGCTCAGAGCTACATCCCCGTTTTCACTTTTTTTGTAAATTTATTTTGAAACAGAGCCTCACTAAGTCGTTACCTTGCCCCCGCTTGGCCCCTGTCTGCTCCTCCTCCTGCCGCAGCCTGGGGTTGAGTGTCTGCACCACTTGCCTGTCAATTCACTCATGGTGGGAGAGGCGGCCCTGTTTTTTGAAGAAGAAATTAAGACATGGCATCATCTTCTGATGAATCAAGGACACGCTGCCTTTATTACCAGAATAGGAAAAGTTGTCTAAATCAAACCTCTCCGATCAATCAAGACGGCCTGAGCCTGAGCCACGTCCCGCCCTGCGCTTCGGCCCCGAGCGTCAAAGACTGCGAGTGCGGTGGCGGAGCGCGAGCCCGGGTAGAGAGGAAGTGAAGAGCCCGGGACCGCCCTGCGCCCCGGCCCCGGCCCTGCCCGCCACCCCGGCTCCCCCGGCCCAGGTCCTGCGCCCTGGTCCTGCGCCCTGGTCCTGCCCGCCGCCCCGGTCCTGCGCGCGCCGGCTCTGCAGAGGGGAGGCGCGCAGCGGAGTCAAGGCGGGGACCCCCGCGGCGAGGCCTTAGCGCTGACAGCCACCTGGCTCCGGATGAGAGGAGGACCGTGAGGACCGCCGTCCGAGGGGAGACGCTGATGAAGCCCGGTGAAGGCCAAGCCCGGGAAGAAGGCGGCAACGCGTCTGTGCGCGGGCGCCCGCAGCCGGAGGGTGCGCTCCGGGAGGGCCCGGCTAACCGGAGAGACCCGCGGTACGAACTCAGGTTTAACAAGGGAGAGATGGGAGGAGACGGAAGGCAGACCGGAGATCGCAAGGGCAGCTCGGGAGAGAGAGTGAGAGAGGGACGGAGCGGAGCGGGAGGAGCGGTTCCCACGGCGAGACTGGGCACTGGAGCCCCAGTCCCGAGAGGAGGTCCCCGTGCTGATCACGGAGATACGCGGCCTGGAGAAACCCAAGCCGCAAGGTTTATCTTGAACTTTATAAGCCTGGAAAGAAACAAACCTGTGTTAGCGATTGTGAGTCTGTGCATTTGGGTAGGGTATGATGGTTTTTTCTTTTTCCTTCACTTGTTCACCTGAGGATTTCAGCTGGAACGGATCCATAATGACAAGGTATAGATTCTCGCAAATTCAATCAAGCGGCTGTCAGAACTTTGGAGATGGCTCAGCGCGCAAGACGCAGGGACGAAGGAGGCGGATCCGGAGGAGCCAGGCGGCGATCGCCAAGGCCCCCGAGCCGCTTGCTGAAGACGTCCAGAGCCCCAGAGCTCACTTGGGGCCTTTTTCCTGACCACATTTGGAAAGGTCCCGAATCCTCAAAGATAAGTGAATAAGCTGTCAAAGAGTCTGGTGTCAAAGAGTCCAAGACTTCCGACACGGGGTAAAAGAGCAGCTCTCCTCGCTGGTTTCCGGCTCCGGTACCGGTCATCCTTGTGTCCGTCTTTCCTCTTGCATAGCCGGGGTCCAGTTCACCCGCAGATCCTCCAGGCTTCGCCTTGAATGGGTTTTCAGAGCACGCTCTTGTCCTTCGGTCCTTCTCATCCCCCGTGTAAACCAGCAACTCCTCTGTCCAGCCCGCTTTCCCCTGCTCCCAGCGCCCGCAGGTTAGTCATCTGGGAGGTCACACTAGGGGGTGCTCACTTCCAATCCTGCCACGATGAAAACGCCACGTGTTTGGAGACAAGAACGAGCCGTAGGTTGAGAGTCGTGAGGCTTGGAAGTGGGCTCTAACTCCATCTCCAGTCACTATGTATTTAGAGGAGAATTAGCGAGCCTGGTCTTTCCCAACACTGCCCCGGCAGTCAGACTGGTGCGGGCCAACAGCCTTCCTCGTCTGGACCATTGAAACGGCCTCTTACCCCGACTTTCTGCTTCCATCTGCGCCCCTGTTAATCAGAGCAGTGATCACTCAGGTCTGCACTTCTGAAAATGCGGTGCAGTAGTAATGATTTCCCCATGACATGCCACAGTGTGGAGCCACCTGGGGAAAACAGGACAGATGGACACTCTGCTAAACAGCGACGCATCCGCCTCCCTGAGACAGTCCTCCCCTGACCTCTTTCAGGAGTAAGTTACAAGCTCCACACTAGGGCTCACCACCTTCCTTCTGAGACTTGACCTCTTCCCTTCGTGCCACCCGCTCCAGGTCCCTGGCTTTTGTTCTGATCCCTGAAAATAGCAAGCTCCCTGCTTCCTGAGGCCCCTGTTAGCTGTCCTCTCCACCCAGAGCTCGTTCCCTCTCTTTTCACATCTGACATCTCAACTTTCGAGTTTGCCGGCCTCTGACTTCCTCTGAGAGGCCTTGGCAGGGCCTGGATACCCTGTCAGACGCAGCCGCTATACTCTCCCGCACCGAACCTGATCTTGCCAACACCCAGTCCAGGTGCATTTATAACCAGCTCCTTTTAAAATTCTTTTCCTCTCGCTTCTAGGATAGGAGGCCTAAGCAAACAGAAACTTTGTTGAATCTTTCGCACTTGAATAAGGTTTTAGCATTGTCTTGGTTACTTGTTGTTGAAACAAAATACCCAACTTCCAAAGTTAAAAGACGAACAGTTTATTTAGTTCATAGTTTGTAGAGGTTTCAGTCCATAATCAGCTGGCACCAAGACAGGCTGGTGTGGCCAAGGGCAAGCATTGTGGTGGCAGAAGACAGCAAAAGCAACAAGAGCAAAAGGGAGGAGTAAGTCTCTTTGAATTCCTAATGTTGTATACAGCCCCTAGGCTGGTGCAGCACTCACACCACTAACCCCAGCACTAGAAAATGAATCAGTCACAAACTCCAGATTCAGCCACCTTTGAAAAATCCCCACCATGACCGCATGAGGCTTTGTGGGGAGGGGGCATCCAGATGCAAACCATAACAGTATTTGTTCAAAGAACAAATAAATTCCAAAATTTAAATTATGTTCAATTACATGATTATTAAACAAGTGGGATACAATTATTTATTATTTATAAAGTAAGACATGATATACAAAAGAAAAATGTTCTTAGGTAATTTATATACCTGTAGATAGATCAACCTGATCCTATGAATGTCTGTGTGCCTGTGGATATGTGTGTGTGTGTGTGTGTGTGTGTGTGAGAGAGAGAGAGAGAGAGAGAGAGAGAGAGAGAGAGAAAGAGACTGTTATAAAGTAATATACCTACAGTTCTACCAGCAACAGGCAACACTCAAAGCAAGTTACACATTATACATCTGGTTAGCAGAGTACAGGGGTGCAAGAGTTAGACCTGGTAGATTAGGGAGAAAAGTTTGAAAGCAACAGAGCTGTATAATCAGAGGCCTGGTATCTGGTGCAGACAGCCTCTCTATCATATCTATTATGAGTGATACAGATACAGAAAACTATATTCTTCATATCATTACACTTATGCACAGCATAATTTTCCTTCCAGAAATTCTAGGCCGCATAGCCTGGAGGTATTCAATAAAACTGAGAGGGAACACTAGAAGTGAATCATACCAGTTTGACATTTCCCGTTCTGCTGTGACCGCCAGACCAAAATATAGTCTGCAGACCTGTTTTTCAATAGCGTGAAACTGCCGCATTTTAAAATAGTTTATCCATTGAATTAATCTCCAGCCTGTCTTTCACACAGGGCAGATACAGCTCCCTGCATCAGTCTTCTTATTCCAAAACACTCTTATTTTTATTTGCATGCATTCTGAGTAATGAATAACGATCTTTTGTACTCAGAGAATGCCATTCTCTGAAATAGCTCCTAGCATTTTGTAAATGTTAACTCATTAGATCTCATGCAGTCCAGAGCCATCTGTCACGCTGAGGTAGGTCAAAAGCATCATATTTCACATTTTACAGATGGAGAAATTTTAGGGACCTTAGCCCAAGGTCACCAACAGTCAGCGACCAAACAAGAAAAGATAAGGCACAGAAATACTATCCCAGAAGCAGACAAATTCATTGTGCCCTCTGGCTATCAAGCTGACCCTCAGAGACGTGTGGGGACAGTAATATCTGTGCTCTGCTCTTGATCAAGACCCAGATTGGGCTGCAGGACATGAGACAAAGCAGGCTGTTTGCCCCCTGCGCACTTCTTCCCGGCACGATGTGATTAAAATGAGTATCACAGAAAACCTCAGCTCCGTCATGTCAGAGGCAATTCAATTCATTTCCATTCCAGCTCTGTTCTGGCCCCTTGCAGGGCTTCCAGAGATCACAGGGTGCTGGGCTCACGCTGTTTGCCAGCCCAGAAGAGCCTGTGCAGACTGCAAGGTCCAGCCTCAGGGAAGCGGGCTGCGCCTGCATTCTCAGTCCCTTTGGCTTTCTAGTGACACGGGCGGCCAAACAGGAGCTGCGTTTGGTTTCCAAAGTGCTCCCTTCAGAGCGCACTCGCTGTTCACAGCTTTGTCTTAGGAAAGCCTCTGCCCTGCTCTGGGGACTTTTCATGCCCACCCGATCAGCTGGGTTCCTCTCTTACTTCCAGTTAACTGAACATGGACCCTGCCCACGAGATGCCTGCTCGCCAACACTTGGAATGGGACATGATTGATTATGGACTACTGCTTCGGCAAGTTAACCCCAAAACTGACGATCACAGTCCCCACTTCTTTGACATTTATTTTTAACATTTATAATGATTACGTCACTAGCTAAATTATGTCACTCTTCAGTATTTTCTCTTATTAAGTAACTGTTCAATGTTTACAGCTGCCTTATCTGTAATAACTAAAAACAAATGCAATGTAATTCAATAGGTGTGTAATTCAATAGGTGTGTAACCCTAAACTGTAGCCCACACATACCTTGAAATACTGCTCAGGAATAAAATGGCATGAACTATTGCTATACTCCATACAACACTGCAGTTTTCTTCTTACAATTCATGATAGATCCATAGAGTGTATTCCAAATGATAAAAACCAATTGCAAATATCTCATGCTGCTATGCGTTACATGACTCAGCATTCTAGAAATGACAAAATTTTAGAAAGACGAAGCACACTAGTGGTTGGCAGAGTTTAAGGACAGAAGAGGGGGCAGCAGTGATTATCACCATTGAGAGGTGAGATGAAGATCTTGGTGGAGATGGAAAAGCTCTTTTTTTTTTTTTTTTTTTTTTTTTTTTTTTTGCCTTTTTGAGACAGGGTTTCACTATGCAGTTCAGGCTGAACTTCAATTCATTTTGTAGTCCAGGTTGGCCTCAAACACACAGGGATCCTCCTGCCTCAGCCTCCTGAGTGCTGGGATTACAGGCATGAACCACCATGCCCAGCAAAGCTCTGTATCTTGATTAGGGTAATGGTTACAAATCTCCACATGCAAACGCTATCATATTTGCAATTTCCTATGAATCTACAATTATTTCAAAATCAAAAGCTTCAGGAAAAGAGGCTAACTACAAAGTTGGAAAGAACTTCCTAAGAAAAGTAACAAATGTAACAATCACTAATGAAAATAGAAATACTTTAGAAGTTTTGCATGAGGGCTGGGAGTTTGGCTCAATGGCTTAAGCACCTGTCTGGCAGGTGCAAAGCTGTGAGTTCGATCCCCGGTGCCAGGAAAAAAAAAAAAGAAGTTTTGCATGACAAAATCTGTACAAAGTCCAAAAAGGCGATAAAACTGAAAGCATGTTTGTAAACCATAGACCAATGACTACCAGTGTTAGAACGATTATTACATGTCAACAAGCTTTCAAGTGTTAGAAACCTAGGGAAGCAGCTGGGATGGGAATGCAAAGGAGTCAACATGGAAAAACCAGTACGTATTTTCCCTCGATGAACATACAGTAGTTCCCTTTATCCATGGATTTATTATCTGCAGTGTCAGTTAATGGCCTCCAGGTGGTGCGGTCCAAAACATATTAAATGAGAAATTCCAGACAACTAATGAGCTTTAAATAACTTTCATTACAATATTGGTTAGGGGTTTTTAGGGGAACAGAATCAATCAAACAGGCTTGAGAGTCAGAGGCAAGAGACTCCACAGTAGCCACGTGCAGGCTGCATAGCCGGAGGAATCAGTCGTTGTCAGACCAAGAACCTGGAAGCTGCGGAACAAGAGGGACCCAAGGTGCAGCGCTGCTCAGGGCCCGAAAGCCTGCGGCTCACTGGAGGGTCGCGGTGTCAGCCTGCACCACAAGGCTGAGGGCGCTGGAGTCCGAGGTCACAGGCACTGGTGGTCACACCCCCTTCACACGGAACTGAGCCTTTTAAATGGAGCCGATGTCTTTCTTCCCCTCTCATTGCCTCAGGACTGCCAGCAGTTGGACGCACTGTTGAGATGGGTCTCCCCACCTCAGTGGCCGGCCTACCACCAGCGAGCTCCGGGAACACCCCACACACAATCCCAAAGCTGTGCTTCATTGATCCACTAGGCATTTCTTAATCCAATCACTTTGACAAACAATAAAAGATCAAAAGTATACAATGATTATTCTGTTTTATTTATTGGTTATTGTTTTTAATCTCTTACCATTCTTAATTTCTACATTAAACCTACACTAACTATGTGTGTATATAGGAAAAACGTTCATCAGATTTAGTACGGTCCATCGACTCAAGCGTCCACCAGGCATCTTGGAGTGTGTCTGCCTTTGTAGACTGGACTACAGACTGTGTTTTCAAAGGCTATGCTTGGATTCTCTAAAGAATGCAAGATACAGAGAACGAAAATGATGGTGCCGATGGAGGTGACGATGACCACAGCCACCAGTCATTAAAAGTCATACAGAATCTGTTTTCAAAACAGTTCGAGACATGATCTAGGGCTTTCAGTTAATTCTAAATAGTGGCTGGGCTGAATCTGTGAGGTGAAATTGATATCTGGGTACCATAATGCGTCCTGACCTTACCAGCTGCTCTGTTGATGGAGTGGAACTGGTTGTGATGGACACCGGAGGGACTGGGGTGATAGAGACCACTTGCTAATAACAGAGATTCGGAAAGTGCTGGCTTGCATGTGGGGAGACAGTGGCAGTTCAGGGAACGTCAACTTCTAACCTGCCCCCTTCCATTTTCCAGAGGAGAAACCATGGGACACCAGGAGCCTGGCATCCTTAACCTGAGAATCTAATGGATTTCCAGAAGCCAGTGTGGGCTAATCGGAGAGTGAGAGCATTTGGGGGCCACAGTCTTCATGGGAGGGGGATCTACAGTCGCAATCTTTTCCTCTAGAAATCCCACCTGGATCTCATAGGGAGGGGATCCAGGCTAAAACTTTCCCTCTCCCTGATATTTCTGATAAAGGAAGAAGGAGTCTCTTACTAATTTTCGTGTAGTTTTTTCTGACATACAACTTGGTTTATGATAGATCTTCATTAAATGTTTGTAAAATTGAAACAAATAGAATGTTGATATCCATACCAGAATTCAGAGGAGACAAGTTTATCTTATTTACCTCTTATCAATGACTAAACACAGTGACGGGCAGACTGAAGCTACCCAGCTGTTGGCTGAGAGCTCAGCTAGAAAACTGTACTTTCAATTTATTTCCTGCCCATAAACCCTTCTGTTCCTTACAGTTCTTTCTGCCTCTTTCCTGCTGATGCAAATTGCACCTTTATTTTTTACTTGTTTCCTCGAAGGTATTTATGCCTATTACATGGTGTGTCCTCTGGGGAGTGATGGTATTTGATGGTGTGATCAGTCTTTTACATCTTTCCTTAAAACACTTTCAGATAAAAAAAGCAAGAAAACTACTGATGAATTAGATTTTGTTACAATAAGTGTAGACTTTTAAAATTTTGCGTGTTGTTACCAGCTTGCATTAAGGGGCCAAATTACATTTATTGAGTGCTACAATGCCCTTGAATGGGATGACAGATTATTTGAAAATAGGACCCAAATTACTTCTAAGACCTCTTGCTCTTGAATTTCTTCATTTGGATTTTAAAAGGAATAGATTTGATATAAAATATGTATGATTATAAAGGCGATTAGTGAGATGGGTTTGTAGGGTCAGAATCAGAAGGATCTCAGTGGCCGCCTGCTGTCAGAGATGACAGAATCCACAATGGCCAACTGTGCCCTGGAGAGCTGGACTGTCCAGGAGTGGTGGAAGGGTGATGACCCAGCAGCTTACTTCAGACTTACAGGCAAGAATCTGTTATTCAGAGTCGAACAGTCAGAGCTGGAAAGCTTAAGAGTCTGTCCAGAAAGCCTGGAGCACTGGAGACCAGCTCCCAAAGGCAACAGCAAAGTCTCACTCACATCAGGTAAGAATCAACAATCAAAGTCGGTCACAATGAACAATCAAAATTTCCACGTCAAATTGGATCTGACAAATTCCTGAGCTGTCTTCTCTAGGATTCCGCAAGGATCCAAGGTCACCTGTGCACATCTCCTCTCAGGAATGTTTACTTCCTTTGTGGGGCTGGAAACTGATCTCACAATGTCCTGGCTTCTGCAAGTCACGAGGGCGTAACTTTAAGTGAACCTTGCAGTTGTGCTCACTGGAGAAACCTCAGCTGGTACTTGCTGAACCTGAGTTCAGAAGATAAATAAATCTTGACTCTGAATTCAGTCTATGACTCTTCATTTTCATGCACCTCAGTTTTCTCATATCTAAACAGGATGATGGCTTCTGTCTTAACAACTATGTAGGAAGTTAGAACTGTCAAACTAAACAGCATTTTAGATAATTTTACACATATTGAGTGATTTAGATTTAAGGTGAATCACAGTATCCAATTCTTCTTTTTAAGATTCTCAATTAAAGGAGCCCAAAAACAATAAAAATGTGAAATCATCATAAACAAAAATCACAGCTGTATTTATAGAAGGGAAGTGACTGATGGCCCTTCAAAAAGCTGTGACAGAACCTCAGACAATGACACTAAGAAAAGATGGTTACCGACTTCTCATTTCCCAGAGCAAATTGCCGAAAATCATGCATGAAAACCAAGAGATACAACATGTAGCAAAGGGAACTCTGAGATGGTCACAGTAAAGAATTAAAAAAAAAAAAAAGTATGGCTTGCGGTTTGGATTACAGAAGCAGTTACCCCCATGCACAGGGGAAGCAGGAATAGGAAAATAGCAGAAATGGCAGTCGGGGCCTCTGTCCTTAAAGTCATTGTCTGTCCACGTGCTAAAAATGGCCCGGAGGACATTAAGGCTAATTGATATTGCTAGCGTAAGTAGTATCACTTTTTTGCAGCTAGAGGAGGTGTTAAAGAGACACCTAGAAATGAAACCCTGGGACACAGAAAGAAATGGCAAAATATTCCTACTTTGGCAGACAGTGGCGCAAAAATGGATCAGAAGGCTAAAGTGTATGTGGTCTCCTCCTAGCCTGCCAAGAGAAAGTTAGTATTGTGCTTGCCCTACAGCAAGTGGGGTTTAAACTCAGACTGTATTTTTTTTTAACTTGCTTTGGTTTCTTCTCCTTTGTCCTTTGAATCTTCCTAGAAATAGCTCTTCAAATTCATAATCCTTATAAAATAGAAAAAGACCAGTTCCAGGGGAATATCTGCTTTGGTTCTATATTACTTAGGTAATTCTAGGTCATCAGTAATAAAAAATTTAACTCAATTGCATTTTTAAAAAATGGACTCATACAATAGAAAATGTAAACGTTAAATTCGACTTTTAATTCGACAGCTTGATCTAGCAGTTGAAATGATGCAGTCAAAGCTTCGTGTCCCGTCTGTGGGGCACTCACTTCTGTTGGGTCTTCATTGCAGCCTCCAGGTCTGGTGTGTAGGTGGCTGCAGCCTCATAGCTCTTTCTCCATTTAAGTCCAATGGAAAAAGGGGGAAAAAAAACAGAGAGAAATCTTGAACTCAGTTAAGTCTTGTGTGAAACCTGGGATTTACTCTGCTTGGGAAAAACTTGGGAACTATACCCTTCCTGAAGCAATGATTTTACCAAAGTCTTCTCACAAGGAGAAATTTAAAGAGCTACTGACAGAAGAAAAAGAGAAAATAAATGTGGGAGAGCCAAAAGCAGGAATTTTAGTGTAGCCCCATAGCAGATTTCCTTTCCAAAGTCATGTTTGGTGCTTGGAAATCACTGAAAGGGAAAGCCAGGTGGATCAGTACATCTGTGAGAATCAAAATCACTAATTTGGCATAAAACAGTACATGCATAGGACAGGAAAAGAGCCTCTCCCTCCAGGCAGGATTTCTGAAGGAAAAGGAGCCAATTTTAACAGTGTCTCCTTGCTCCTTCATTCCACCTCCCCGTGACAGCCATCACTCTCTCTCTCTCTCGCATTCTCTGTACATTTCCTTCTTCTTTCCTTTTAGGGATTTTGTAAAAACTCATACATACATACTCAAATATGCGTCTTTGTATGTATTTTTTCCAGTCCATCAGATCACTTCTGTTGAAAGAAATTAATCAACTATTCTAAGCCTGAAACTACTATATAATTCTGTATCATTTAGCTTCTATCAGAAATCAGTTAAAAACAGGAGACTATTGTTTTGCAAAGCCACATTTTGTCATTCAGAAATCCTAAGTTGTTAAAAATCTCAAGATACCATGATCAGAAACCAGTGCACTATAATTTAGCCCTGTCTCTGGTGAGGACCCTGCAGATATGTGGAAATAGCGCCCAGGGGCAGTTTAGAAAGTTGATTTGTGCTAGTCCCTGGTCCACATCTTTTCAGTGTTTGTACTTCCAAGATGATCACAGAGAGAAGCAAATAATAACTCAGGGAGGATTCTGAAAGCACAGGTTATTTTTGTAAAGGTTGGTAGAATTCACGCCTGGCCTTCCTTCCCTCAGCAGTAACACTGAACCAAATCAGCAATCGTCACTGGGAATTGTGAGCTGCTGCTTCCTTGAGGAACAAAGGGATGGAGAAGTCTCCCTGCAGCCAGAGAATGTGCAAGGGAAGTCCTGCTTCTCAGAGTTCCTTTGTATCAGGAGCCTGGCCAAGGGTCCTGATTGTCTATCTTAAGAATATGGACAAAAAAATAAAACCAGAGGCAAGTACAGTATTGCATCAATGGCTGGGAAATCAATGTCTCCAGATTGGTCCTCCTTCACTCCCAAAACAGCCACTATCTATTAGGTGTATATAGTGATAGGTGGGGCCAGTAAAAGATTACAATTCAACAGAAGAGTCCGACTCAAGAAGGCATAGATGATCAAATGCTAAGAAGGATCTTGTCCTGTAGTATAACCCTGAGATGACTTAAGAAGGCATAGATGATCTTATGCTTAGAAGAGTTAACAGGAAATCTCAAATGGGTAGTACGCATAATCCCAAGCCTCCATTTTATCCCGTAGGGAAATATGCAAAATTAGGCATTGTGAATTTGTGGTGCTCAACACCTTTGATTAATTAAACTTTGGTCTTTCCCCCTTCCTTTCTTATTTCCTTCCTTCCTTCCTTCCTTCCTTCCTTCCTTCCTTCCTTTCTTCCTTCCTTTCTTTTCTGTCTGTCTCTGTCTCTGTCTCTGTTTCTGTCTCTGTCTCTGTCTCTGTCTTTCTTTCTTTTTCTTGTTCACTAATTAGATTTTTCATGGTTTATTAAAATGTAAATGTTTCAAGTTTCCTTTTCCCACTATTTCAATAGAAAACTTTACTACAACCATATAGCAGAAGTATAATCATCATCAATTCAGAAGTCGGGAACCTAAATTTAGAGAGAGCAATTGTTTGTGGCCCTCTTCCTAGACAACTGGCTTTTGGGAAACTCAGGCCCTTTCGGTTATGAACTGATATATTCAACCCCCTACAAACCCTGCCATCCCCTGGCAGGATGCTTTCCCTCAGCGTAGTAAATCTCCTTGGAAGGCCAGCAGAAAAGCTTCTCTGCTGAAGCTAGTCTTCAACCTAGAGCCCACCCGATATAATCTTTCCATTTATTCTCAAGGTCAGTGCACTGGGGGCCTTTACCACACCTGCATGATTCCCCACCTCTACCGCATAGCATCCTAATCATGGGAGGGGCATTCAGCCGTCACCCTAGGACCTGTCCACACTCCAAAGGTAGGATTTATATGAGGTACAAATCTTGGGAATTATATTACATTTCTGTCTACCACAGACAATTTTGTTAATTTATTTCATACTTATTGTCTCTTTTTCTTGGTGCTGGGAATATAACTGTACAAAAAATAATAAAATCTTTATCTGCTTAAAGCTATGGGAAGATGTTATGGGTTGAATCGTACTCAGCCACCCTCAATTTATATACTGAGATCCAAACTTCCAGCACCAGAAAATGGGCTTAAAATGGGGCCTTTTCAGAGGTAATTAAATTAAAATGAGTCCATCAGGATGGGCCTAAATCAATTTTAATAAGAGGAAATTTGGACAAAGAGAGAGACATTGGTAATGTACACATGGAAAAACCACTGAGTATACACAACAAGAAAATGTACAACTCAGTGGTCCGCAGGACGTTTTCACAGTCATGCAACCATTGCCATTCTTCACTGCCCTGCTGCAGATTGAAAACACAGAGAATGACTTGAGAAAGAAATCTCAGGAAATGTGCAAATAATTCAAGAGAAGGTGGAATATGTACTGCAGATCAATGAGACAATTCTTCTACAAACTGTGTTAACAGAGACTTGATTGGATTCCAGAACAAAAATTTATCTCATGCCACTTTTAAATCCTTATCACTTTTCATGCTATTTTGGAAGCTCAATACCTAGTACCATGCCTGGTGCATTACTAGAATAATTTCTGGGTGAGTGAGAGAACAGTTCACATTCCATTAGCCCAGGAATCAAACTTTGGCGTATGTTTATGAGCAAGTTCAAATTACAATCTGCTTGAAGAGAGATGGAAACTGCTTTCTACTTCCTGTCTATGAACTCTGAGCCGCTATTGGCCAGCACATTTTATTTTGTAGATTATTTTTCCCCAGTATAGTTTATTAATTTTATAATAATGTTTCTTTTTTTTTCTTGTTAATTCAGTTCTTTTTGTAGTAGATATTTCCTTTGGGAAGTTCTTTAAAAGCATGCTATATTTCTCACTCATTTCCTCCTGGGTTCCTATCATACATGTCACCTTCTATTCCTTTATTTTCAGGCCTATGGCTTTGAATACAGAGATCACATATGCTATGCTTCAAATTTAATGTTTTTTTTCCTCAATTATTTGACTATTACTTCAAAGCTTGTTATCTCTGTACTCACAGTTTAAAAATTCCATAGAAGTCTTCATCTCCTTATGGGACTTTCCCCCAAACACTTTTTCTTGGCTCAGTGCTTACAGACATGAGAAATGTACCCTTGATGTTCAGGGCGGAGCCTTTGGAAGGGGATTATGTGACGCAGGCTCTGACCCCATGGATGAATTAGCCTGTTCATGAATTCATAGCTCATGGAGTTTGGAGCGAGGGGCTCCTCTCCTCCATGGTGTCTTGCCTCTGCTCAGGCCCAGAACAAAGGAGCCTGTTATGGTTTATGCTCAGATGACCCCCTTAAGCCTCATGCAATCATAGAGGCAGCTGAATCTAGTGTTTGTGATTGGTTCATTATCTAGTGCTGGGACTGGTGGTGTGAGTGCTGCACCAGCCCAGGGGTGGAGCTGGCATACAATGTAAGGATGAGAAGGAGGCATGCTTTTCCTATGTTTTTCCCTCTTTTGCCCTTTTTGCTCTTGTTGCTTGCAGCTGCATGAATGGTTGCCCCTCAGCCATGCCATCCTGCCTTGGAACCAACTTAGTATGGACTGAAACCTCCAAAAAATTGTAAGCTAAATAAACCTTTCCTTTCTTCATTTTGGGCATCAGGTATTGTGTCTCAGCAATGAGAGAAAAGTAACCAAGACAGAACCAAATAATCATGGACTGAAACTTCTGAAACTGTGAGCTTACATAAATCTTTCCCCCTTTTAAAGTTGATTTTCTCAGATGTTGTGTCACAGTGACAGAAAACTGACATAGTAACTAACTGTTGAGCCTAGTTCAAATGTGGAAAAGAACGGATACTGCTGGTTGCAAATCCTACATCTGTTTCCACCTGTTTTTCTTTGATTCCAGAGGGAAGGCTTATATTTTGGCCCAGAAGGAATTTTTCAATTTCTCTTATTGAAGAAAAATGAAAAATTGCCTTTTGCCAATGGCAGCCACATAGGGACTGGAAAGAAAACCACCTTGGGATAAAAGTGTCCCCAGGTACAGAAGTAGATGCCTGGGTCCTTTCAGCACCAGTAAGTGACCCTTGGAATACTACGTTTATTGTGTTAGGTCAGGAATCAACTCAACTCTCCATTTTTTTTTGTTTTATTTTGTTTTGTGACATATTCCAATTTTTATTAAATCAAAAGTAACTGGAAGTGCTTGAAAAACAACCAATGTGGGATTGTCTAAGGAACACAGGAACCAAATATTTAGGTCTAAGTGGTCAAAGTAAAACTATTTGACCAACAAAAAAGGTGAAATAAGTCTACAACAGATGCTGTACTTAGAAATCCATACTGGTGTAAATAAATGATTGCAAGGAAAGGCAGTAGCTACCTAAATTATTTGGAATTCTTTTGTACTCAGAGAAGTAGAGCATAACTTCCCTCCCTAGGTGCAGGCTGCATATAACAATCTTCCAAAGGAAGATGGGAAGGACTTGACTGTGGAGAAGCCCAGCAAGCACCATCAGTCTTGCAGCCAGTTCTCCATCGACAGCACTGAGCTGTGAGGGTTGTATGCACACCCTGGTTAGGACGTGATGAGAATGATTCTTTATCTCTGTAGTCTCCACTTATCGGGGACCCAGCCTAGATCCCCAATCTCCCGAATGAGTGTATGGCGAAGGCTTAAATAAATGAGACAAGTGGTATGATTTTAGGGCTCCAGGAGGATCAAAGCCCCTGCAGAGTTCTTGACTCTGCAGCTGTCGTGAGGCCTAAGACAAAGACCTCTCTCCTTCCCCGTATTTTATTATCAAAGCAGGCAAAGACAGGGGATGCTGAGGAAAGTGCAGGAAATGAGCAGGACCTTGGGAGTCACTTCAATGACTTCTCCAAGTAGTAAATTGTGCCAATTAAGGAGAACTGTCTTATCTCCATGATGGCATTTATGGTGGGAAAGAGACACTGCAGATATGTGATGTTTGCAGCTGCAGTCTCTATCTGTTTACTTGAGTCTGAGCCAGGCATCTTCGGTGGAGACCTTATCTTGCCTTTTGAGGTATCTCTGACATCACAGTTCACTATAGACCTCCGTCAGGACCAGTGATTCATAGAGGTTCAATTACTATGAATCAGTTCCCATCACCAGGCAAGGGGCCTAGGCCTTGGGCAGGCTCACAGATAAACAGAAAGTCAATTAGTTAATTATAAATCCTGCTCAAAGTCACTTCATAGTGGTCTCCAACATCCACTCAATAAAACTCCAGAATGACCCATAGAAAATACACACACACACACACACACACACACACACACACACACACAGATTCTACAAAGTTTGTGAACAGCAGTTTTCAGTATTCTCCAGTTCATCAAAATAAACTGTGTAAAACTATCACAACCTAGAGAAGTCAAAGGAAACAAATATCTTCATGATCTGTGGTCTTCTAAACAGGATCCTGGAACAGATAGAGGACATTGTGAATCTACATGAATATGGAGTTTGATTGGTAATAAGATATCAATATTGTTTCATAGTTGTGACTTGTAAAATTGTGCAGTTGGGAAATTGTGGTTTAGGGCTATAAAAGAGCCTTCTTTACTGTCTTTAGAACTTTTCTATAAATCTAAAACTTCCAAAATTGTAAAAAAGCAATACTAAGAGTTTTCATATACCCTTAATGGTGTTTCTTAATGAGCAGCTATTCTTATTTTAATATGATCAAATTTAGTGATCATTTTCTCTTTTGCTAATAATTTTCTTTCTCCTTTTTATTAAACTCATCAGTTTTTTCTTTCTTGATGTCATGATGTTATTCTCTTATATATCCTAGCAGTTTGGTCTTTTGATTCTCATACCAAGTTGGATCTTGTACATGGAGTTTTTTTGTGTATGATGATATGAAGTGGATAATAATCTTTTCTTTATTTCGATTTTTTATTGGATACAGATATGTTTTTCTTTCCCTACTTGCTGCAAGGTTGATGCTGTGTCTTCATGTGGAATGGCTTCGTTTCCTCTGAGGAATTGGGACGCTAACCCTCAAACGGCCCCTCATCGTCCCTCTCAGCCACTAGGCTATCTGTTTACCATTAGCAAGTGAGCAGTGTGGCAAAAATCAGTTCTTACCTGGTCTCAGGTAGAGTCTACCTGGTCTTCCATTCTTGAAAAGAACACGAGTTAATGCAATTGTTCAAGCCCTTACTTAATATATGTCCTTTGTCCTAAGAAAAATTATAACTCCACAAACACAAATCTTCAAATCCTTTCATAGTACACCTCCATACAAACTTCAGGGCTCCCACATCTCAATTGTTACCACCGTTCAGGCCCATTTCTCAAAGATGTTACTTCAGTAACTTTGAATATGGTATTTGTTCTTCCAGAAAATCATGTCCTCCCAGGATTTCCTTTGTCCTGAATATTTTCTGTCCCATATTTTCTCTGGCTAATTCTTATTCTCCCATCTAATTTCAGAGTAGTTAATTCTGTACAAAAAGACCTATAGTTAAGTGTGTATCCACCTTTTTTAATTCTCTTGGCAATATGTTACTCTTCTATAGTCCTTTATATTTGGTTAGCTTTTTGCATGTTTATCGAGTTAGTCTGTTTGTCCTAGTAAATGGAGAAACATGAATAAACAGAGCTTCATGAACTATCTGATTCAGCAATGTTTCCAGGATCTACCTTAGAATCAGCACAGAATTAACATTTTAAAAGCATTTATTGAGAAGATGAGTGAAAAAACTTATGCAAACTGCTTTCAATTTAATTTTTAAACAAATGAACACTAAGAAAATATCCTCATGAAGACCCGTTAGAAAAATCAGTGCCCAGAAAGGAAAAATAAACCCCTGAGGGCATGAGAATGCTTTGAAACTAAGGTGCATTTGAGGTAGACAAACTGCACGACTTACAAATGAGAGGAGCTGGGAATGGGAGGGAACACAACGAGGGTGAAATAAGAAAAGGCTGGGGAGAGCAGAGCCAAAACCAGAAAGCAGCAAAGGATCCCTCCTCCTGCAAATCCCCTCCTTCTTCCCCTCTTCCTTCTCCTTTTCACTCTGCCTTCCTCATCCTCTATGAGGTAACTTTAAAGCAACACCTTCCCTCTCTCCAAACTGCTGCACACAGCAGACTTCTCAGTAGATGGCTGGGTGCAGTCGTGTGACTGCCTGCAGATGTGAAAGTCCAAGAATGGTTCTAGACTTCCTGCCCAGCCAAGGCCAAGCTGAGCAAAGCAGTGAGCACAAAATAAATGATGACCCTTGGGGGATGTACTTCAACTGTGGTTGATGCAAGAGCTGCTATCATAGGTCACACAACACACCCCAGGGGTTCACTGGCCTCTAGGAGAGGAAAGGATGTTGGATTTCCAAAGATGGCGCAGTGAGAGAAAGAACCAGTTTCACCCAAATCATGAAGAACAGGGTTACCCTCTCACATTTCTTTCGAAGCTCTACATGATTTGCCCTCTCCCCTGCCTACTTGTATCCTCTTGGCCTCTCAGCCCTCCTTGCTTACTCCAGTTTGTCCCGAGTCCACTGCTGGACTGCGTTTTTCCCTTTGCCTGAAATGCCCTTCCTGGAGAACTCCTCATGTCTGGATCCTCAGCACTCATCCCTCGGGATTTAAACCATTTCAAACCCTGGACATTCTTGACCACCATACTTAGAAGTAGCCCACCGACCGTGCTGTCTAACCTCACTCTGTTTGTTGCTTTGTGTGTATTTGTCGCTATTTCTCATTATCTATTGCACACACTTGCTTTCTGGTGTACTAACGTGTCATACTAACGTGTCATACTCTAGGGACAGGGACTTTTCTGCCTCTTTCCCCACAGTATGCCAAAATCTAGATAGGTACTCAGAAGTGGTGTGTTCTGTGAGAAACTGTTGAATGAATTAAATCATCTGGGTTACAAATGAAACACTGTATAAATGAAAGGGATGGCAAGGTACCTACCTAGTAGTAAGATCCTAGATCAGTGGAACTTGTAAGACATGGAAAATGGACATTAGAGGGAAAAAGCACATGCTTTTACTTTCTCCTCTTCTTTTCCTTTCTCTCTCTCTCTCTGTCTCTGTCTCTCTCTCTCTCTCTCTCTCTCTCTGTCTCTCTCTCTCTCTGTCTCTCTCTGTCTCTCTCTGTCTCTCATTGATTGATTGATTGGTTGGTTGATTGTAATCCTGGGGATTGAACCCGCAGCCTCATGAACACTTGAAAACTGTTCTACCTATTGAACAACATTGCCCAGTCCTTTGTGTTTTTCTTTTTGAGTCTTACTAAATTTCCCATGCTGGCCTCCATCTTGCCATTCATCTGACTCAGTCTCCAAATGAGCTGAGGTTACAGGCTTTTGCCACATTTTAGTTTATTTCCACTCTTTAGCACAAAACCCTAAACTCTATAAAAAAAAGACTAGCACCCTGAGCACTAAACAAAAGCTCTGCATGAGCAGCTGTGTGTGCGTATGTGTGTGTGCATGTGTGAGTGTGTGTCTGTGTGCACATGTACATACCTGCCAGTCTAGCAGTCACACTATGTATAGCAGGTCCACTGGATAGAATTGGAGTTCTGTAAGGGAGGCTCTGTGGCTTGTAAGTGTGATATCGTTAATGCACCTGTACTGGAAGGCAGATCCAAGTTCCAGTGCTGCGTAACTTGAGGTAAAGGCTGCAGATGGAGCCCTCAGGACCCACTCTGCAGTGCTTTATGTGAGTGGAGTCATGATCTGACCTAGACACACAGTTGTAGTATATTTTAGCAAGGAAATGCACTGCCAGAAGGTTTACCACAGATGTCACTAGGCTAGTAGGCCTAGAAGGCTCCAGTGTCAGGCTCTTAGACATACACATGTGCTCTCTTGGGCTATCAAAAGGGAAATAATGCTGAATTTTTGCATCAATTTTTTAAAGCATGTGGTTCTTTAGCCATGATGTATATAAAAGACTTCACTCTTTTTCTTTTACAGTTGTGCATTTAAAACCTTTTACTTCCTTAATTAATGAACATGAAGGTGCGAAAATGGTGGGAAATTATTTTGACACTTTTACTGTTTTATGAAAAACAAAATTTGCACATCAATATAACCATATTAAACATATTTTCTTAGTTTTTGAATTTTAATTTGGAAAGTTACTCATGGAAAATTAAGAGGACTATGTAGTCTGCCAATATTTTAAGTATTTCCTTTTTACTATAGTTCTAAGAATTATATTCATTATTTTAAGAATTATGTTTACTTGACCCTTACACTTATTCTCAGTGTCAATACTAAATTCCCTAACAATTGTCAACTTTCAACTTGAAGATGATTAATATATTTTAATGAATATCACAATTGCATATAAAATATAACATTTCCTAGAATAACACAGAACAATATAAATTCAAAGGGTGTTTAATATTTTTAAAATTCCAATTAATGAGTGCTACGGTTTCTGTCTAGATGTCCCTCCAAAACTGCATGCAGTCATTGATGGGGCTTTTCAGAGGTGGTTGAATCTAGAATATGTGACACTGGGATTGATTCATGGTACAATGCCAGGATTAAGGGTATGAGTGCTGTTACAGGCAAATGAGTTAGATAGAATTATTACAGGCAGTCAGATGGCTGTGCCCTCGAAGGAGTCAGTGCAGAAGGCCAGATACCCTGCAACTGTTAGGGAGACAGACACCTCTGCTGTGAGCCAGACCTCAAGACAAAAAATAAATCAAATGTACCCACACACTTCCTAAGGATAAGCTTCAGGAATTGTTATTCTAAATAGGTGTCTATCACCCTAAGGAAGCCAGGAGTCACCATTCCAACTCCCCACAGGAAGAGTCACTGCTCCTTAAGCATGCCAGCATGCTACATGACTCATTTCCCCATTTGTCCCTGATTTAATCAATTTTACCTGAGCAATTATTCTTGTTGGTTCTGTCCCACCTCATGCCCACCTTGCAAGTTCCTATGTTTTCTCCACCTTAGACCTGCCTCACTTTGTGATTTTATTCTATAAATGTCCCTAGAAAATACAGAGTCTTTGGCAGTCCACTCGGGACCCCTTCTGTCTCTTTCTCAGACAGAAGCTTTCTTTCTCTCAATACATATATTCTGCTCTTAACCTCTGTTGTCCTGAAAATTCATTCTTCAGTTTTAGAGAACGTGAACTTATCCTGAACATCTAGTAGGCTGGGAGTTTCTTTCCCCTATATCAGTGCTATCTGTCCTAAGGACAAGTGGAATGGATAAGACATAAGTGACAGAAACAGGTTTGTCTTGTCACTCGCTTGCTTTTGCTGCCTTCTACCTGCCATGAACTGTTTCTCCTCTGTGATGCCCTCTGCCATGCCACCGTTTGGAGCCAGCCAACTGTAAACTGAAACCTCAACAAACAGTAAGTTAAATAAAACCTTCCTCTCTTAACTTGTGGGTGTGGGGTATTTCGTCTCAGCAATGAGAAAAGTAACAAAGATCATGAGGGGAAGTGTCCCAGAGCTTGCCCAGCCTCCTCAGCTTCTGAGTAAGAGAGACGGGCAATTGATGGGAAAAGTTAGAAAAGTAAAGCAAACAACCCATGTCATACAGCATCTATACAATACAACCATTTGGACGAAAGAACAAAATATGGAAGAGAGGAAATTATCAAGGAAAAATTTCAAGAAGGTTACTCAGCCGTGGAGAGTATGCCCAAGGACCAGCAAACTTGCTGCAAAGGGCCAGAGAGCAAGTAGCCTAATCTTCATCTGTTGGGAACCATGAAGTGTAAATTGTCAGAGTATATTCTGGGCTTTCCTTGCCCTGCCTGCCTCCTGGGCCAGTTTTGGAATGTGGAAACCCCCCTTCCTCCAGGTCAGTGAGATTAGTACCCAGGTGTGGGGGTGGATCTTGACTTCTTTCCTTTATGTTGTTAAACTTGCCCATTCAACCACTGCCTCTAGCTGTCCCAGGAGAAGTACGCTGCCTCTTCCACTACACCGGCTAATAAAACGCTAGCTAGCTAGGGATTGGGGCCTTTTGTTCCTAAAGAGCAACTAGTGGTCCCAGACACCAGCTGTTCACCCCTCCACTTTGTCTCTTGCTCATTCTTTCTTTGCCCACCATGGACCATAACTCAGACAGGAGATTGGGACCACTGCATGGGTCTCCAATAACTAGCACCGTAGGAAGTATCACTAATATCCATCACCTACAGTTACATGTCCTCTCTGCACAAACTATTTAACTCCACTACTTAAAACAAAAGTAGCTGCAGACAGACAATTCATAAATCAATCAGGTTGGCTCTATTTTAATAAATTATTTTCCTGGATACTGATATTTGGATTCTGTACAGTGTTCATGGGTCAGAAAACATATTTCTTCTGGACCTTCACTCTCCCTACCCAGTACATTTTCCTCCTCTTTCTCCACTTGCTTTATCCTAATTAAAACATTTTTAGAAATGTCTTAATGTAAGTCAGTTAGAAAACCAGGTGGTTGGTTAGATTTGCCTTATTTGCTTATCTCTGACGGTCCACTAAAAACCTAGCAAAATACAGGTTTATTACTTTATCTAAAATTGATTTAGAGGAAAAAACTCCCAACCTACTAGATGTCCAGTACAAGTTTGTGTTCTCTAAAATTGAAGAATGAATTTTCAGAGCAATGGAGGTTAAGAGCAGAATATAGTTATTGAGAGAAAGAAAGTCTCTGTCTGAGAGAGACAGAAGGGGTCCTGAGTGAGGTGCCCAAGACTGTCTTTTCTAGAGACTTTTATAGAATAAAACCACAAAGTGAGGCAGGTCCAAAATGAGAACTCGCAAGGTGGGCATGAGGTGGGACAGAACTGTGGTCAACCAACAAGATTAATTGCTCAGGTAAAACTGATTAAATTGGGGATGTCTTGGTTATTTTATTTTTCTCTCATTGCTGGGACAAAATACCCAACACCCAAAATGAAGGAAGGAAAGATTTATTTAGCTTACAGTTTGGGGGGTTTCAGTCCACAATCAGCTGGCTCCAAGGCAGGGTGGAATGGCAAAGGGGCAACACTTCAAGGCAGCAGCCGAGCAAAAGCAGCCAGAGTAAAAGGGGGAAAAGCAAGCCTCTTTTTCTCCCTTGTGTTGTACACAGGCTGCCACTACCCCCTTTCAGGGCGGGTGTAGCACTTACAAAATTTTTTTGCCCTCCTCTTGCACAGAATGAGGATATTTACAAAGTAAAAACCCAGATCCCTGCTGAGTCTCTCAGTTAAACTTCTAAATTTCTCAAGTTGACACAATGTATCAACCATGACAGGGGACAAATCGGGGAGTGAGTCACATGGCAAGCGAGCATGCTTCAAGGGCAGTGACTCTTCCCATTGTGGGTTGGGATGGTGACTCCTGGCTTCCTCAGAGTGATAGAGACCTATTTAGAGTATCAGTCCTTAGGATGCGGGTGTATTTGTTTGATCTTTTGTCTTGGGGTCTGCCCCACAGTGGGAAGTGTCTGTCTCCTCCAAGGTTGCAAGATGTCTGACCTTCTGCACTGGCTCCTTTGAGGACCCAGCCTTGTCTGACTGCCTTTAATATTTCTATCTAACTCAGTTGCCTATAACAAAACGTTTGGGATTAGAAGTGTTTTAGATTTTAGGTCTTTTTGGAATTGGAAATATTTCTATGATATAATGAGATATCCTAGGGAAAGAATCCATATCTAAACATAAATATTCCAAATACACTTAATGCATATATGAAAGTATATGCATAATGAAAGTACTTTTATACAAATTTTTAAAAATTTTGTTCATGTAAAAATTTCATATCATATTTTCCACTTTTAGTGTGTCAAATCAGTACTCAAAATATTTTGTATTTTGGAGCAATTACAATTTCAGATTTTCATTTTAAGGATAGCCATCTGCATTGAAAAATATGAAAGGTTTCTGCCCCAGTATAAGTTGCTGAATATTATGAAGGTGGTCTAACATGGCCAAAGACTAAAACAAAGGATAACAGCTTATTTTTCTGATGACCACTTCCTTCTTCTTCTCTCCCCAGCCCTGATTACAACTTCTTCCTTCTATTTCCCATCGGCAAAAAAACTTCCAATCAACTCCCAAGGCGTCCTCAACTCCTGCTACTTACATTCTGCCTCTGGCCAGAGTCTGTATAACCTTCAGGGCCCTTTGTCTCTGGACAGAGGATTCCAGTGAGCTGAGCAATCTCAGTGAGCTGAGCATTCCCCTCTGCTTCCTCAATAAAGTTCCCTTTTCTATTTTGCCTCTCTATTGTGTGGAAAAACCTAACAAATACAATGACACCAAACCTTATTTTTCTGAAATCTGATACTGGAGACCAAAAAAGGTCATTAAGAGCTACTTGTTATATCTATGTCAGGAAATCTAAAGAGAAACAAGTACAAATGCAAGTTTATTAACAACTCCAGTGAAAATTCATATTGAATTTCCTGATTATTCATAGCAGGATTTTGATTTTAGCTTACTTGTTTTAAGAATTCTACACGAATAACTTAAAACACGGTTTTTTAAACATCACAAACTATTTTTAAAAATCATATGAACTAGAAGAAACCTAGAATAGCAAAGGCAATTCTGGGCAACAAAAGCCAGGCAGGAGGCATCACAATCCCTGACTTAAAATTATACTACAAAGCTACTGTGATAAAATCAGCATGGTACTGGAATAAAAACAGACCTGAAGATCAATGAAATAGATCAGAAGATACAACCACAACTGCAAACCACCTTATCTTTGACAAAGGGGCCAAATATGTTCACTGGAAAAATGATAGTCTCTTTAATAAGTGGTGCTGGAAAAACTGGCTCTACACATGCTGAAGATTAAAACTAGGCCCAAGTCTATCACCATGGACAAAACTAAAGTCAAAATGGATCAAAGATCTAAGTATTAAAACAGAGACACTAAATCTGCTGAAAGACAAAGTAGATAGAAATCTTGAAGACATAGGGATAGGCAGAGAATTCATGAACAAAAATCAAACTGCATGGGAAATGCTTCCCAGAATCAATTACTTGGATCTCATCTTATTAAAAAGCTTTTGCGTGTCAAAAGAAATCACCAATAGAGTGAAAAGAAAACATACAAATTGGGAAAAAATCATAGTCAACTGTCCCTCAGACAAAGGACTTCTATCTAGAACATATAAAGACTTTTAAAAAATCAGTTCCCTGAAATTCAAAGACCCAATTCAAAAATGGGCATCTGAGATGAATACACATGTCTAAGGGGAAGAAATACAAATGGAAAGTAAATACATGAAAAAATGTTCACCATCATTGGTCATTGGAGAAATGCAAATTAAAACAACACTGAGATTCCATCTCACTCCAGAAAGAAAGGCCAGGATCAAGAAACTACCAATAACAAATGCTGGAGCACCTGTGGGGAAAAAAGAACTCTCCTGCATTGTTGGTGAGAGTGAAAACTGGTACAACCACTGTGGAAACCAGTCTGGAGTTTCCTTAAAAGGCTGAGATTGGAAGTCTGATTTGATCCAGCTATTCTACTTCTGGGCATATATGCCGAAGAATGGAGAACATCATACCACAATGATATATGTGCACCCATGTTTATAGCAGTACAATTTGTAATAGCCAAATCTTGGAAACAATCTAAATGCTCATCAAAAGAGGAATGGATAAAAATGATGTGATAATTTTATATAATGGAGTACTTACTCAGCTATAAAGAAGGATCACATTGAGGCTTTTATAGGTAAATGGATGTGACTTGAGACCATACTCATAAGTGAAATAAATCAAACTCACTTGTGTAAATACCATATTGTTTTCATAGTGTAAGAAACTGAAAGAGTAAAAAAAACCCCAAAATCTTCAATAAATATTGTGCAAGAGTTAGAAACCGCTCAAAGGGGAGAAAATAACTCAGAGAGGGAAAAGGAGAAAAGAAGAAAGGGAAAAGAAAAAAGAAATAAATTTTTACGTACACACTTAAGATAGCTAGAATGATTGTATTACTAATTTTATTAGTTCTTGGAACAAAATAATTAACATTCATAGGATTAGAGCAATTTTGCATGTTTATATCTGGTAATCTGAGTAACTCTTTTGAAGATAACTATGCAAAATAGCAACCTTAGTTGTGTTCTTACCACCTTGGTTTGCAAGCTCACATTGTTATTGTTTTGGGCTCTTTGTTATTGTTATTTATTCTTCTCTTTTGTTTCTTGCTTTTCTTGTATTTTGTTTTCTTTTATTTTGTTTTCCCCTCTAATACAGAAAGGACAGATGTACATATATAGGATTATACATGCCTAGAACTTCTCCTAAAGAGCCTACAAGAATTGATTTTAATACGTGTGATGGTATGAACAGCTACTTTGAAGAAAACGAGACATTATGGCAGCCATTGCTAATTTCGTATCATGTTTTGAAGCCCAATAATGCTTTTATTCTTTGTTTTGATTGGTTTTAATCTGTTTTGTATTATTTGATTTCAGTATGTGTGAAGGTATGGACAGACATTTTAAGAGAACAAGAGACATCATGGTAGCCATTGTCAATTTTCCTATTGTCTGGTTTTGAGGGCTTGTAATGCTTTCATTCTTTTATTTTTATCAGTTTTATACTATTTTGTTTTGTTTAAATTCATTGTGTATGAAGATATGGACAACTATTTCAAAGAAAACAAGAGATATTATGGTAGCCACTGTTGATTTCCCGTTGTCTCGTTTTGAAATCCTGTGTTGCTTGGCATTGTTTTGCTCTGATTTGCTTTGTTCTGTTTTGTTTTGTTTTCTTTTGTTTTGTTTTGTTTTATTCTCTTTAAAATAAAAAAATAAATACCATATGAAAGCACAGAGCCAAGAATATGTATAAGAACAAGGAGTATTTGAATAAGAACAAAACAATGTGCACAAAAATGAGTGATGAACACGATTTCTAATACTTGAGAGCATGGATTGGGAAATGGGCAGTGGCCAGAGCACACATACAGAAAAAAATCTGACTGACAACCTATGACAACAAGGCCAGGAAACCAACTCACTCTCTGCAGCACTCATCCAAGGACAGCAGCCTACACCTAAAGCCAGATTTGAAAGAAATCAGACCACTGTCTCTAGCAACCACCGTAGGAAGCCAAATAACTCCTGTAGCAATCAACTCAAAATGGCTACTATTTGATTAAGCGCTGAAGACTTCTCCAGTTTTTCTCCTTGTTTTCATCTTAGGGACAACAGAAAAAGACAAATATACCCAACTACAGTCACCATCAGTAGCTTCATACTAACAACAGTATCCACTCGAGAGCCGAAGCTTCCCATGTGTCTAGGAAAAAACTTCCGAAAGCCTCCCCCTACCTTTGAGTTTCTGCCAGAATATAAGTTATGATAGCTACCTCCCTTGCTGTGGCAAACTCTGAACAGTCTTGTGTGCTTTTATTTGATCTATCTTCATTTATTTTTATATAATGGAAATTTGGAAATACATCCCTTAATGAAAATAAATTTAAATAAGTCCATCCAGTGAAAATTAACTAAGGGAAGAGTCTTGTGACTATTGCTACTCAGTATGACTAATATGTCTGTTGTATTTTTATAATAAATTTTCCTTAGAATATCTCTGAAAAGAGAAGGAACTCTGGTATATACAAGAGGCTTCATTTCCCCCATTCCAAACATGCCTTTGTGAGCATCTCAAGGGCACAGCTAATTCCTTTAGAGGATTTTCAGCCCAACTGCAGGCTCCACATTCTGTCCCTAGCTGCTTCCTCATAGCAAGTTCCTGAAAGTAAAAAATCTGTAAAACAAATTAGCAGAAATATGTACGTGTGTGTCTTTCATTCTGCACCTAGATCTCCCATCATACTAGAAGTCCAAAGCCCAGGAACAATAATAGTTCATAACTTGGTATTGTTGAGGATGCAGTAAGCAAAGAAAGAGAAGAAGGCACATAGCTGATAAATTAAATGCAGCAATCTTGTTCAATTCGACTCTGAGAATTTCAAATACATTTCAGCACAAGGATGTCCCAATTGTTCACAGAAAATTTACCATTTGCATATTTGGAATTTAAATTCAACTTGGTGGCACACTAAATCTGGTAACCTAAAGTTAGCAGGCATTTTTCTACTCCTTTCATTGAATTCTTACTACAAGTATTGGCATTTTTACCATATGATACTTAGAGCTATGCTGTTTAATTTCCAAATGTTTGCCTTTCTGAGAAATACTCCTTCATTACTTTTAGTAGAATGCTAATGACCCATCAATGTTCTTTCAAATTAGGTACCTTCATAAAGTAAATATAAAATGGCGTTATTGAATTTTTAATGGATACCTACTGTTTTACAGGGTGAAAAATAGGACAATGATGATATCCACATGGAAGGATTTCTACAACCTATAAGAGCATGAGAACTTGTGTAGGACTGAGGATTACACAGGTGAAAATGGCGCTGAGAAATAGTCAAAGCAGGTAGAAACTGGACAAGAATCAACTACTGAAAGAAGGAAACCGTACTCACTCATGTTTATGGAGTTTCTCCCTAAGTGTATTGCCCTCAGACTATAAAGAAAAGCAGTCCTAGTGCTTGGAAGTATTATTAGACAGAGTTCAAGGCTACTGAAGCCATTGAAATCTGGGACAACATTCTGGAAAGACAGAAGTACAAAGAGAAGAAATGTAAATTTTGCAAATAATCTCTGTTCACATCCTCATGGTACATTTGAGGATTGCGCATGTTCAAGCAAGCTCCAAGGATGCTCAAGGAAAGCAGGACTTTCCACACAAAGGAGAAAGCATTTTGAGTATGAACCCTGCCGCATTAGCGGAGCTTGGTTAATACTTCTGGCTTGCCACTGGCCTGCACCACCAAGTTCAAAACTGGAGAAAACAAATGAGAAACACTTTCATGTGGGCAAAAGTGAGACACTATCACCAGCACGAGTGTCAGTTCTCTAGGAACGCAGAACTGCTGTAAATTCAAAATAAGCAAAGCAGAAACCGAAATTCACCGAAGGAAGAAACATAAAAATTGTCTATAAAGCTGGAATTTTAGCACCTCTCATTCAGCAAATGATTTAGCAATTGTTTAAGTCAGTAATGTATAAAAGATTTAAATGCTACCACAGCACTTAGCCTGCTCTGAACGCTGCAGAGTATTGAATTAAGTGACTTTGAGTGTGCAGTTTCTTCAAGCACGTATGAAATGTTTACCAAAATTCACCACGTACTAAACCTTTAAATAAGTCTCAAAACATTGACATTATCTCAAATCTTACAAAGTGTGTTCCTTGAACACAAGTAAATTAAATCAAATGTTAGCATTATACTGAAGCTTTAAAAGCACACAACTAAGTAGACTTTGTTTAAATAAAATCAGAAGGAAATTAGAAAACATCCTACATTGAATACTAATAAAAATGCAAGTATCAAAGTTTTTGGAATATATCCAAAACAATTGCTAGGAAAAATACAGCTTGAAATATTTAGAAAAAAAGTTCAGATCCATTGTTTACACTACAATAAGATTTTATTCAGAAAAAGGTTTATGAAACTATCATCAAATACTATTTTAAAACATTTATATGACTAAAATCAACATAGCTGATCGTATCAAATGTGGGTGAGAATATACAGCAGGCAGATGAGACTTCAGGGTGCTTAGGCAGGGCCCGTGCTATGTGAAACAGACTTCCATATCATGCTTTTCAGAGGTGCCTCCCACATGCTGGCGGCTGGCCACCACTCTAACACTGCCAGGATCTGATGGAAGCTACCATTCATAATTGGTGCACTAGCACTTGAGAGACTTGGTAGTGAGTCAGGTTTGGAGGGATAAGGACATTGAGACTGCCTCTCAAGCCTGTGTCATGCTCATTTACATATTCCGCTCAAGTCATCCTAAAACAATATTGTCAAATGCAATTCAGAAGTAATATCGTTTATTTTTTCTGAATTCATTCTCCATTGGATCTGGTCTCTGCGTGTCTCCTTGTCTATTTTCCTTTTTTGAGCATAAGCATTTTAAACACTTGTGTGTGGGGATGCCACTGTGCCATAAATCTAAAATGATCTGAGACATCATGAGCATGCTCTTCTGACTTCTCCTGCCCAGCTCTGACCACTCTGCCAAAGCTCCGGGCCACAGGCATAGGTAACTTCAGTGTCCTTCGTTTGAATTCTTTCTGGGGAGAATCATCAGCACCCATGAGTCAAGACCTCCACTCAGGCTGTTCTTCCAGCTCACTAAATATACACTAACAGCACGGGGGAGAGCTGAGATATCCCTAACAACTGGATTGATAATGGGCACAGTTCCATGCACATCTTTTTAAAGAAGACTTACCATACTTTGTTATTAGCTGACTGGTTAGTGCATGTTTAACTGAGACGGATCCATGCATGTCCCACAGATCTGAGAGTCAGTGCATTGCCTCTGTATTTGCTTATTAATCTGTATTTATTTTATTTCTACCTTAATTTAACCAAATATTCTCTCTTCCTAGAGTTCTACTTTGAGCTTGAGAAGTTTGCAACCTCTAATGTTTTTCTAACAATAGAATGTGTATGCTCTTTATTTTTTGGTTTTTTTCTTCTTCTGATTCCTCTAACAGTCAGTCTTGTGTTTCCATTTCTAGATTCTCACTGTGGTCCTGTAGTTCTTGCAGTATTATCCTGGCTCCCTGAACTGGAAAAGTGAACAGCACTGACCTAACCTGTTAGCCAATGATATTTCCTCATAGGATATGCAAGGAAGCAGAGGAAGCATTAAGGAAATAAAAAGCAGCATGAGCTAACAGTAGTGCTCTTCACATACAAAGCTGTGTGGTCAGGACAAAAGCAAAAGGCCCCTTGGAGCTTCAGGGCTTAGTAAAAGCATCAGATTTTCCCACCTGGGCAGAGGCTGAGAAGCTGTGCTGCCCCTCACAGAGGTGCTGCCCCAGCTGCCAGGAGCTGCCTGGCATCCAGAGTGCTCATCCGAAAATCCAGTGCTCTGCCAGCCACTCTACAGCAAGCGCTGGCAGGGAGAGGAAAAGCCCATCTCTTCACGGAGGCAAGTAGCTCTGTGGTACAAGTGTTTTACCAGTCAGGAAACACTGGTGAAGTGGGCATGGTTTGACTTGAGGAACTAAAGAATGTTAAGAGGTAATGAAAGAGATAGAATCAGGAGTGCGAACTCTTCTACAGGACATGGGGTTATTTTCTCGTATCCTTGTCAGTAATCCTTACAACAGAACCGGGCCCAGGATAGGCGTTGCTGGAACTTTCATTTCATAACAGAGAAACCGAGACTCGGTGAAGTCGAAGGAGTTGCCTACAGTTATGCAGCTAGAGAGCAACTGGGTTCGAATGAGTGCCTCGTTCTCCAGACACAGCATTCACATTCTTTCCCTGCACTATAGCAAAAAGGAGACGCCTATGAACAAAAGTTTAAAGGTCACCTGCATTGGTCCTGCAACTTCCTTAGAATGTGCACATCTTACAGTGAGTTTTACTCATATATATATATATATATATATATATATATATATATATATTTTTTTTTTTTTTTAAACAGCCCAAAGAATTGAACTTGTCTCTGGAAAAATACACTTCTGTTATGGTTTGAATGTCGCTTACCCCTGTAAACTTATGCAAGCCTTTGATACTCAAAGTATCACACTAATGGTACTAGGGAGAAGAGGTGTTTAGAGTAGAGGACCCTGTTTAGTGATTAAATTTGATTAGGTTATTAGAGTGGGGCCTCCAATGATTGAATCTTGGTGGCTCCATAAGGAGAGGGAGAGAAGCTCCACAGTCGCTGGGATCCACACACAATCCCGCCATCATCTGAGCAGCCCAGAGAGGTCTTCCCCAGAGCACACACCTTGCTACCTGGATTTCCTGCCCCCCAAAACTGTGACATAAATACATCTCTTTGCTTTTTAAAATAATCTATCTAATAATCTGTCTTTTCTTTATGAGATAAACTGACTAATGTACCACACATGAGACCTACAGAATGCTAATGTAGTGAACTCTTCTTCTTATCTAACAGTCCCCTTTAAGTAAAGCTTTCTTCTAAATAAAAAAATACTTGAGGCTTTGAAGCGTTAAGAGTCAGAAATGCACATTCTGACCCATCTGGTGGCCGAGTTCATACCCTCTGGGTCCATCCAAAGGCCAAGCGCCGCCACTTTTTCACCTGTCATCGCGGGAGCAGAGGCCCGGAGCCCCCGGCTCAGGGAAACCGCCTGTGTGGAAGGTGCCGCACTGTAACGCACTCCTGAAGGAGAGGGAGTCTTCACCTACGCCTTCAGAGAGGCAGATGGTAAGAGACTAAGAAAGATGTGGAAACATTGAAGTCAAAATAGTCTATAAATTAACTTCTTATTTGAAAAAAGTCATTATTCAATTTAAGGAGAGATTAACCATTTTTTAAAATATTAACCCAGCTAATGGGCACATGCACATAGTTTATCTTGGTCATTCATGCTTCCAGTGCTGATTTTTATTCCTAGAAAGTAAACTTGCCAGAATGAGAAAGAGGAGTTCAATAAAAACAAACTTCAACCCATATGAAATTATTTTAAACACATTTGCGTTCTTTCATCCACTTGATTTGCTAAGTACTTGCTACTCTCCAGCACCATGATAGACTACGGGAAATCAAAAAAAGATTTTGTGACCCTGTAGAAATTCCCTAAGAAGGAGATGTGGACACAAACAAGCACAGGATATCTACTGGCCGACTGCAGGCCAGGTGCTTACCGTGGCTCAGCGCAACCCGGAGCCCTCGGCAGGGCCGCCCCCTCCCTGTTCAGTAGGAGACAGAGCCTTGGCTGAGGAGCGCTCCCCTTGCACTGGGACGTGAAGGGCTAAGAACACACGAAAGAACTGGCGTGGAGTGAAGCACTGGAAGCCTGGAAGCCAAGCCAGAGCATCAGTGTGCTGTGATCTGTTCCACTCTGTCGCTAGTTCCTTCACACAGGTGCTACTGGTGAGGTTCCCATAGAAACATTTCAGTGGAAAATGTACATACGTGTGCTGATGGAAACGTATGTGGAGAAAGATCCTGACTGTGTCCCCAGTTGGATCTTACTGAGAGCATCTATGCCTCCCTCAGCTTTCCTCCTAGCCCTCTGCTCCCCTCCTGATCCTTGCCCTTCTCCCTCCATTTGTTCTACATTCCCTCGTCCCTTCCCTCTTCTTTGGCAACTATGCCTAATCTTCCTTCCTGTTTTTTTTTTTTAATAATAGTTGTGTGTCCTGACTTTTCTCTCCTCCTGCTTTTTCCCGTGTCTTTCTATTTATCACAGTTTCAAACCTACATCCACCAAGATGAATGGGCAAGAGCCCTGGAGTGAGGACTCACCTGTGCTCATGGAGGAGGGGAGGGGTGGGGTTCACACCCAAGGAGAGCCCTGCCTGGCAAGTGTGTGGATGGCAGCCATGGAAATTAGATCATTAAGGTGGAAAACAGAACTGTTCACATCCTGAAAGGAGGCTTATGTACGTAACCCTGGGAAAACAGAAAGCACTCTGTAAACACACCCGGCGTGGGGGGAATTGGATCTAAGATGAAACAATGACAGCAGCCAAGTGAAAATATTAAGAGTTCTAATTCAAATGCGTCCTTGTGCATACACTTGCAAGTAAATCCGTTTTCTTGAATGTTCAATACAAATTTCATTTTAAAAAAATCAATCACTGTGTTAATTCCAACTGGCCAAGCAGCCAACAAGACTTTATTCTTTTAACAATAAAATATCTCTCAAATGTAAGAGGACAAGAAGGCTGGAGAAAGCGCTTGTTTTGCCTTCTTCGCACAGCACTGAACATTTTAACTACCTGCCAGAAACCGTCAGTACATGCGACGCATTTCTGAACCCCACATCTTGTCACTAAGGAAATGACCCATCACCTAGGTTTTGAGTTTCTGCTTATGCAGAATTCTCCTATTTTTCTTAAAACTCAGTCTGATTTAATCAAACCAGACAATCGGCAGGCCCATGCCAAGAGAAAGTAACAATATTTGGGGAATAGGTAGAATGCCCAAAAGGAAGCATTTCACAAGAATCACTTTTTGCTCAAAAGTCCAGCGTGTGGGTTTTGAAATCTGGAGAAGCTCAGCTTCTGTTCAGTTATTACTGAGCTCCCTTTTGATCGAGGGCATGGATTCTTGCACAGATGACTCCAATGCCATTCGAGACACAATTGGCACAAAAAATGCAAACACTCGCGTCCCAGTTCACAAGTTCAGAGAAAAGTAGAATCCTCCCCGTCAGAACGTTACTTCTGCTCAGTCTTTGGCTGGTTTCTTTCCAGTACATAGAGATAACTGCCGTGCCAACCAGTTCTCATGTCCTTTCAATGTGCATCGTGGAGAATAAATGTGTCTAGGGCTGCTGGACTCCCACAATCAGGTCATTCCTTCTTCACTCCTCCACGGATATCAAAGAGGCAGCTCCATGTCACTGCCTCCAAGTGTCCCTCCAAGGAAGAAGATTAGAAGGAGGAGGAAAGCTCGCATTTGTTTATTCTAGCAATCTGAGCTACTGCAAGTGTCTACAGCCACAAATTCTTGGTTCTGCAGACAAGCGCAACTTCGTTTTCCAGACTCCCCAGTTTAAGTGTTAAAACAGGAATAAAGAGAGTGGACACGGAGCATCATCATTTCAGAAAAACCCTTCTTCCGAAGACTGTGGTGTTGGAGACACAGCTCTGAGCAGGCACAGCATATTTTATCTTTCCCAAGAAGAAATTGATACACAAGAGTGCAATTGCACCATAAAGAGGCTGACTGACTTGACATCATCTCCACAAAGGCGGAGTTCTGTTTTGTTCAGGGCGCATCCCTGAGATCTGTGAGGGCAGACCTGCTCCAGGGATGCTCAGGAGTGTGCATTCAGTGGACTCACAGCACAGACCCCAGCTCCGCGGCATCTGCACCCCTCGAGAAATCGTCGGACTTCAGAGTCTTGGTTCCCTCTTCATTTGGGCCAATCAGAAATGCTAAGCTGCAGGCCAGGAGTCTGTGTTCTGAGAAGCCCTGAAGGTGATGCAGACGGAGTTTGCTAAGAAAAAGAAGAAGCAGGGAGGGGAGGAGAAGGAGAAGAGGAAGAGGACAGAGGAAAGGGTGTGGTGAGTAGCTAAGTTAAAATTTGATGCGCATACCTTAATGTTCCTCCCAGTACCTCCTCTCCGGGGACGCTCCCCTTGATTCTGCTGCCTGCTCCCAGCTTGCTATACGGGTGTGATGCTAGGGCTCCCGATACCTTTGCGTTGTAACTGCACAATTGCCTCATCCACATGTCCGTCTTTTATAACAAGTCACCCTGATGATTTTATCAAACTTGCGGTCTCAACACTAGGGAATAAACAAAGAATTACTGAGTTCATAGCACGTTCCTTTGCCAAGGTGGTTGTCATAGTCATTTCTTCGGGTGTCGGGGTCAGAGTGTGCACATGAATCAGATGAGGCAAAAGGAAGAGTGTGCTCTTAAATACCCACATGGAAAATTTGAGAATGTGCTAATACTTATTTTAGAAATAATTTTTAAAACAACTTGTGGTGTATGAAATCCATAGAGTTAGGAAGAAACATCTTTTTTTCAAATAGGCCTAGTGAAATAACCAGCCTACTGGTAACCAGGTGCCTGTGGAAACATACTTTTAGTTTGCTAGGGCTTCCCTAAGTATTGAAGTAACACAAAAGGCAGCTTAACAACATAAATGTATTCTCTCACAATTCTAGAGGCCAGGCATCCAAAACTGAGGTACTAGGAGGGCTGGTTCCTTCTGAGGATTGTGAGGGTCGATCTGCATTGGGTCTCTCTTCTTTCTTTTTTTCTTTTTCTTTTTACTATATAACAAAAAAGAATGTATAGAACATAAGAAAAATATTGGCAAGAAATACAAATATTATGAATGCTATATTAGTTTTAAAAGAGCAATTCATAGTGAAAGTGAAATCTGAAAAAGACCCTGTGAAGACTACTTTTCACTCAAAATTATTTTTCTTTAACTAGCTTAAGTAATTTTTTATATGTATATACATATACATAGTTTTTCTTTCAGTTTGTCACACAAGTGCAACAATAGAATGGATACATATGTGAGCCTTATTTATTTCACTGATAAGTATATTCTCAAGGCGCATCCATTTAAGTATGAAAGTGTCTAGCTTATCACTCTTTATAGCTGAGTAGTATTCCATTATATAGAAATACCACATCTTTTTTGCCCATTCTTCAGTCGAGGGGCATTTAGGTTATTTCCAAGATCTGGCTATTATGAGCTGCACAGCTATAAATATTGGTTCATATATATTGCTATGGTAAGATGCTTTTAGTTCTTTGGGGAGGATACCCAGCAGGGGAATAGCTGGGTCAAATGAGACCTCCAATCCTAGTTTTTTGAGGAATCTCCACCCTGACTTCCACAGTGGTTGCACCAGCCTGCATTTCCACCAACAGCGGAGAAGGGTTCCTTTTTCTCCACAGCTCCTCCAGCATTTGTTATTGGTTGATTTCTTAATACCAGCCATTCTTTATGGGGTGAGGTGGAATCTCAGTGTTGTTTTAATTTGCATCTCTTGAATGCCCAGTGCATGTATTTATTTGCTGTTTGTACTTCTTCATCTGAAAAGTGTGTGTTCACCTCAGATGCCCATTTTTGGATGGGGTCTTTAAATCTGGGAGGACTGATTTTTTTAAGTTACTCATACATTCTCAGTAGTAATCCTTTATATGAGGGACAGCTGGCAAACATTTTCTCCCACATTGTGAGTTGTCTCATCACTGTGTTGGTTGTTCCTTTTACTGTACATAAGTTTTTCAATAGAATGAGATCCCATTTGTTGAATCTTTGTGATAGTTCCTGTGCAATCTGGGATTTGTTCATAAAGCCTTGCCTACACCAATATCTTCAAGAGTTTCACCTACTCTATCTTTCAGGAGATTTAATGTTTCTGTTTTAATGTTGAGATCTTTAATCCATTCAAATTTTATCTTACTACATGGTGAAAGATATGGTCCAGTTTTAATCTTTGACATGTAGAAAGCCAGTTTTTCCAGCATGACTTATTAAAGAGGCTCCCTTTCTTCCAATGAATGTGTTTGGCACCTTTGTCAAAGATAAGGTAGCTTAGTGTGTCTGTGGTTGTTTCTGCATCTTCTGATCTAGTCCATTGATCCCTGGGGTGTTTTATTTTTGCCAGTTGCACACTGTTTTTATCACAGTAGCTTTATAGTATGATTTCAAGTCAGGACTTATCATGTCCCCTGTCTTGTCTTTGTTGCCTGGAATTGCCTTTGCTTTCCTAGGTTTCTTCCTGCTCCAGATGAATTTCAGGATTGTTTTCTCTAATTCTGTGAGATATGCTTTTGTAATTTTGATTGGGATTGCATTGAATCTGTATGACATTTTTGGAAATATGGCCATTTTCACTATATTGATTCTCCCTACCCAAGAGCATGGACTATCTCACCATTTTCTAATATCTTCTTCAATCTCCTTTTTCAGAGTACTATAGTTTTCAATATAGAGGTCTTTTACATCTTTAATTACATTGATTCCTAAGTATTTCACTTTTTTTTGATGCTATTGTAAAAGTATTGTTTCCCTGATTTCTCTTTCAGTGAGTTTGTCATTTGTGTACAAAAGGCTATTGATTTTTAAGTACTGACTTTGTGACCAGTTACATTAGTAAATCTGCTTATTAAACCTAGAAGTCTTTTGGTGGAGTTTTCGGAATCTTCTAGGTAGAGTACCATGTCATTTGCAAATATTGATAGTTTAACTTCTTCCTTTCCTATCTTTATTCCTTTTATTTCTTTCTCTTGTCTAATTGCTCTGGCTAAAGTTTCCAGGACTACGTTAAATAAGACTGGAGAGAGTGGACATTCTTGTCTTGTTCCTGATTTTAGAGTGAAAGATTTTGGTTTTCGTCCATTTAGTATGATGCTAGCTATTAGTTTGTCATAGATGGCTTTTATCAGATTGAGATAAACACAATCTACTCCAATTTTCTGTAGCGTTTTTATTATGAATGGGTGCTGGACTTTGTCAAAAACTTTTTCTGCATCTATTGAGATAATCATAGGATTTTTATCCTTGGCTCTGTTAAAGTGATGTGTTACATTTATGGATTTATGTATGTTGAACCATCCCTGAATCCCTGGGATGAATCCCACTTGATCATCATTTACAATCTTTTTAATGATTTGCTGCAGTCTGTTTTCCAGTATCTTATTGAGGATTTTTGTGTTCATGTTCACTAGGGAGATTGGCCTGTAATTCTCTTTCTTAGTTGGGTCCTTCTTTGGTTTTGGAATCAGAGTAATGCTTACTTCCAAAAATGAATTTGGGAGTATTGCTTCCCTTTCAATTTCATTAAAGAACTTGAGAAGTAGTGGTGTTAGCTTTTCACTAAATTTCTTGTACAATTCAGCAGTGAATCCATCAGGGCCTGGGCTTTTCTTTCTTGATAGGTTTTTAATTACATCTTTAATTTCATTTATTGATATTCGGTTGTTTAGGATTTTTATGTCTTCTTGATTCAACTTTGGTAATTCATATGTGTCTAGGAATCTGTCCAATTCTTCTGTATTTTCCATCTTATTAAAATACAAGTTTTCAAAGCAGCTATAGATGATTTCCTGGATTTCTCCAGGGTTTGTTCTGATTTTACCCTTTTATTTCCTAATTGTGTGAATTTGAGTCTTTTCATTCCTTTTTTGATAGGGTTGGCCAAGGGTTTGTCAATTTTATTTAATCTTTCAAAGAACCAACTCTTCAATTCATTGGTTCTTTGTGTTGTTTTTTCAGTCTCCAATGCATTAACTTCTGCTCTGATCCATATGCTTTCCTCCCTTGTATGAGCTTTTGGTTTAGCCTGCTCTTCTTTTTCTAGAAGTTTGAGGTTCAACATTAAGTTATTTGTATGAGCTTTCTATGTTTCTCTGATATAGGTATTTACTGCTATGTATTTCCCTCTTAAAACTGCTTTCATTGTGTCCCTCAGATCGGGTATGTTGTGTTGTCATTATCATTCAACTGTAAAAGCTGTCTAATTTCTTCTTTAATTTCATCTGTGACCCATTGAATGTTGAGTAGGGTACTATTTAATTTCCATGTGTTGATGAAGTTCTTGTGGTTTCCTCTGGCATGGATTTCCAATTTCACTGCACTGTGGTCTGATAGTATGCATGGGATAATTTCAATTCCTTTACATTTACTTAAGCATGTTCTCTGAGGCAGTATATGGTCTATTTTGGTGAATGTCCCATGTGCAGCTGAGAAGAATGTGTATTCTGATGTTGTGGGGTGGAAGACTCTATAGACATCTACTAAGTCCATTTGCTCAAAAGTTTGATTTAGTTCTAATATTTCATTATTGATTTCTTGTCTGGTTTATCTGTCTTTTTGTGACAGTGGAGTTTTGAGGCCTCCCAATACAATTATATTAAGGCTTATTTGACTTTTCATGTCCATTAATAATTGTTTTATATAACTGGATATACTAATATTTGTTACATATATATTTATGATCATTATCTCTTCCTCTTGGATTTTTCCATTCACCAAAATATAGTGACCTTCTTTGTTTCTCTTAATCAGTCTTGGCTTAAAATTGACTTTATCTGCAAATAGAATAGCAACCCCTGCTCTTTTCTGAATTCCTGTTGCATAGAGTATTGTTTTCCATCTTTTGACCTTTAGTCTGTGAGTTTCTTTTTTAATTAAATATGTTTCTTATATACACCATGCTGTTGGATCTTGCTTCTTGATCCATTCTGCCAATCTGTGTCTTTTGACTGGTGAATTGAGACCATTAACATTAATGGTTAAAACTGATATGTATTGACTTATCCTTGTCATGTCATTTTCCTATTATTGGCTCCCCCTTTTTTTCTTTTTCCCTTTCCTTTAATTGTTTTCCTTTCCTGGTGGATTCCTCCTGTTGGGGTTCATGGAGCTGTAGCACTTATTATCCCTTTCTAAAACGTCCTTCAGAACATTTTGGAGTGCTGGTTTGGTGGTCATGAATTTCCTCAGATGCTCTTTGTAATGGAAGTATTTTATTTCTCCACCAATTTTGAAAGACAGTTTTGTGGGATACATCAATCTGGCTTAAAAGTTGTTTGTCTTTAGAACGTGGAGTTCACTCCGAGCCTCAAACTCTCCTTAACTTGAGAGCTTGTGCTGAGAAGTCAGTTGTAATTCTGATGGGTTTTACTTTATAAGTGATTTGCTTCTTTTCCCTAACAGCTTTTAAAATTTTACTCCCGTGTTGAATTTCTAGAGTCTTGACTATGATAAGCCTAGAAGTAGTTTTTTTTAAATCATTGCTAATTGGAGTTCTAAATGCCTCACTTATTTGTATGTCAAATTCTTTTTCTCTACCAGGAAAATTTTCTGTCATGATGTCTGTGAACATCTTTTAATGTCATTTGTGGTATCTCCTGCTTGCTCATTGACTCCAATTAATCTTAAGTCATTCTTCTTTGTCTCACCAAGCAGCTGCTGGATTGATTTCTCATGTTCCCTTGCTATATTTGAGAAATCTTTCTTTTCCTGGTCACTAACTGCAAGGCTGTCTTCAATACTTGAGATCCTGTCCTCACATTGGCCTATTCTGCTTTGAATACTTCCAGTGGAGTTTTTTTTTCTCCTGAATATCTGCTGGAATATGTTTTCTGAAATCCATTTGTTTCTGATGTTGTGCTTCCATAGTTTGTTTAAGCTCATTTATTTTTTTGTCTGTGTCTGCTCGAATATCACTAAGCATGGTGTATATTTTGGTAATCTCTGTGGTTTTTGGGAGATTATTTCTGATTTTAGTTTTTTGCAGAGCCTCATTCAATTGTTTTGTTACCACTTCAGAGAGACCTGGTAGGGGGCTTTCAGATTTTGCAGCCTCATTGACCCTAGGGTTTGCCTTTGGTGAACTGGGTGTCTGAGGTTGTGTCCTGTTCAAGTCTTTTCTCATTTATTTTCTTTTTTAGTTTAATTCCAGAGTTACTTGTTAGTTGCCTATCATGGGTTGATTTATTGGTGATACTAAGGACATCTAGGTGATGATCACTTCTCTGAGTTATCTTGCAGGCATAGCTGGCTCCTGGGCTCCAAGTCTGTTGGAAGATCCCACCTCCTCAGTTTGTTAGAGATGAGAAGTTATTGCTCACTTAGTCCAGTCCTTGGTTCTTTGGCACCATGCCTCTGTACTGTTAGTGACCCCCAGTCAATCTCAGCTCTGGACCATCAGGGCCAACAGATATCCAGAACGATCATGTTAATTGTGGTTGCAGTGGCACCCACACCACCAAACACAACCAACAAAACAATAAACTGAGCCAACCCCTGATTTGCAACCCTCAACCATATGAACTGAATTTGTGACCAGACAACAGAAATGAAAAACAATCATATACAATACATAAGTCCACAATATGACAATTCTGTCCTCAAGTGTCAGAACCCAAAATGGATTAGGGAGAAGACAGAGAAGTGGGAAAAGAAAAAGAGATTACAAGTAGGATGGAGGACAATAAGTAGGTTGGAGGACCAACCTAGGGAAACTGATGCAGAAGACCAAAGTAAAAGACCCAAAAATGGCACAAAGTAGAACAGAACAAAACCACACCCAGGAGGAGGGCAGAAACCACACACACACTCAAAAAAAAAAAAAAAAAAAAAAAAAAAAAAAAAAAAAAAAAAAAAAAAAAAAAAAAAAAAAGAAAAAGAAAAAAGAAAGAAAAAAGAAAAGAAAAGGAAATAGTAAAAAGAAAAAAAGAAAAAAACTAAATAAAACAAACAAGAAAAGAAAAAAAAATGTCCACTCCCAGGGTTCTCTCTGGATTCACTGGTAGACAGCCTGCAGAGGCAGTGACCCAAATCTTGGCACTGTATCCCTGCAAGCCAGCAACTGCTCGACTACAGAGTAGCAGACAACCTTAGCAGGCCTGCCCAGAGAACAGACTCATCAGGCTCTCCACAGTCTAAGCAGTTTCCAGGGGTCTACACCCAGCTAGGAGGTGCTGGGGGAAGCTGCCAACAGTTTTAGCTCCAGGGCTATCTGGCCCAACTCCAAAATGGCTCCCAGCCAATCGCTTTCTCCTGCAGGAGGCCCAAGCTCTCTGCACTCACCGTCAGCCAGCACAGTCCTCTGTGCCCGTCACTCTCCTCCACCACCAAATCACTCTGCAGAGGCCCCCGGGGTCACCAGCCACCACCGACGACACAGTCACTGTATGTCCCCAGGCTCTGATAGCTCCCCTCACGCAGTGAGTCTGGCTCCAGGCGAGGGCACCACCAGCTACCGCCTTCTGCTCTGCTGAGGTTTTTCTTTTCACTCTGTGACCTTCAATTCAGACTGCAGACTCTTCCTGGGCCCAAGGAACCCACTTCCCTTCTTTTTGTCTTTCTCACGATGGTGTATTCCTGCATCTAGACTGTGTCTCTCAGAGAGGCTGTTTTCTCTGCTGCTTACCACCCTGCCATCTTCTTTATTTTGTACATAGACATGGTAATCTCCCCATTTGGGTATGTTTATGCCAAAATTTTCTCTTTTTTATAAGGATGCCACCAGTCATGCTGGATCAGGGCCACAAAATGGCCACTCTTTATCTTGATATCACCGTAAAGACCTTATTTTCAAATTAGGTCACTTGCTGAGGTCCTCGGGATTAGAGCTGCAATGTGTGGGTTTTAGGTGGGACACAGTTGTACTCACAACATTTTCCAACCGTTCTCCTGCATCCAGAGGTTGAGAGGAGGTAGACATCAAGACTCAAAATGTGCTTCCACACAGCGAAACACAGGGTGGCCGTCACCTTCACGGCGGCTGACTGACCTTCAGCAAAGTTTGGGGCCACGTAGCCTCACTTCATGTCTTGCTCTTTTTTCTTCTGTATCTGGGCTTCCAACCTCACTCTCCAGCTGACTTCTAGGTCCTGCCGTGCCCTGTGAGCTCAGTGCTCCACCTGTGCAATCAGTTTTCCTCGAAATTTTGCTTCCATGGTGCATCCCTGTCAGCCGGTGGGTTCTCTCCTGACTGGAGTAGCCACCGTCCTGCAGGCAGTCTGGGAAGGGCAAGGCAGGCCTAGGACCATGCCCTGTGGAGCCACCTTCCGGCTGTGAGGTTTCTGCCTACGTGTAGTAATGTGAGTGCCTCAGTGGCCTCAGCTGTGGAACCTGAACGCTCCTAAGACAAACCTCTCTGAGGTCCCGCAAGGACGAAGTGTTGAGGGCCAGCGCCAGGCAGAGGTAACCGCAGGAGAAGTCTGTGCCTGCTGGGGCGCTGCATGCCGCACCCATTCCTCTGCCACCTTTGCGAGTGGAATGTGCATTTCTGATCCATGATTTCTAAAATTCAGACTCCGTCACAAGATAGACGTGATAAGGGATGGATGTGTGTGTGTGTGTGTGTGTGTGTGTGTGTTTTCTGAAAGGTTTCTATCAGTTTGAGTTTCCAGTCCTAAAACAATCTCTTTTTATCGTTAATAATGGAATACCATACCATTTCATGAGAACCTTAAAAACACCAGATTGTTGACACATCTTTTAAAATCTTACAGTTCTGCAAGGGAGGTTTTGGGTTTGCTCTTTGCAGGTAGAGCAAGGATTTGCAAACATCAGACTCCGCAGGGCCCCGAAGTCAGTTAAATGGCAGAGTCATATCTAGAGCCAGTTCTGTGGATGCTTGAACCCTGTTCCTCACAGACTGCGAAGCAGCTGGACTCTGTGCGCATTCTCCTGTGTTGCGCTGTTCAGCACCGAACGGGGACGCTTTGTCTGAGATCTGCCTCGGTCAGGGTGGGGTGCGCTGATTTGCCTCCAATGTCCTTCTCATCAAAGCAGCATCTGGGCCACTGTAGAATTAGCATTTATTCTTCAGACCACGCAGTTAATAATTTACTCTCTTCATCATCTTTATTATGTCAGTTCATAATTCTGTCACAGTGAAGAATACCACACTCATTAATAGTTGCTTGCATATATACTTTCTTTTATTAGCGAGAATATAAGCCTCTTCCAGTCAGCATTTAATGTGCCCCTGGTATGTTGTGAAAGACAAAAGTGATTGAAAAGCAAAACCAACCAACAGGTACTTCGTAAGTGCTTATTTTCTGTAGCCAGATTTAAAAGCCCTTCTAAGATAGCGATTAGTTACCTAAGCAAACCTAATGCCGCCTAATATGCCAGTGGGGTAATATGCCAGTGGGGTCGGGCATGCTCTGTAATGTGCATGTGTTATGGATTACAAACTGGTGGTCAACTTGGCACCAGTTGAATTGGTTCAGCTGGTGTTGAGTTAAAGATGTTCCACCTGAAGAAAGTTGCCAGCATAAATAGGGACGTGGAGAAGAAGAGCCGGGCATTGTGGGTTCTTCCAAGAGTTGCTGTTGGAGCCGCTGGTTGTCCTGGAGGTGCTTGTCATGCTGGCTTCGCCAATATGGACTCGGCCATTATCATCGGAGGAGCTCGGGACCTCATCGGTGAGAGTGGCTGTGTTCATGTTGCGGGAGCTCCGCTCCTCATATTGTGCATCGCTTCCTAGCTCCGGAGGGGAGGCTGTGTGCTGGAGAACCTGGTCACGCTGAGCTTCCTGACCTGTGCTCAACTGTTCTCCATCGTCGGAGGAGCGCGGGACCTCATCGCCGTTGGGGATGGCTGTGGTGCTCTTCAGGGCAGCCCCGCTTCTTCTTTTGAGCGTGACTTCTCGGCTCCCATGTAGAACCCTCAACTTACTGCACGGCTCCTTCACCCTGCTGGCATAGACTTTCTAGCTCCACCGCTGACCTGTGGCCTTCCCAGCACAGAACCGTAAATAATCTGGCGTGAGCCCTTATTGGGGGCTCTTAGATTCCCAGTTGGTACTGTGGGAGGCACTGTCATGCATTTGGGTCTCTAGTGGGACTCTTGCATGATATTGCTGTGGGATCCAGGCCCTCGGCTATCCTGGGTCTTAGTGTTGTGGACAGAATTTCCTGCACCATCTTGTGTTTAACTTTGGGTGATTATTATAAAACAGTATTACAAAACCTGTGTCCTGTATGTAGTTGTTCTCCCTGTAACCCCTGACTACAACAGCATGTAAAGATAGATGGGGCGTATGAAGACAGGACTGCGATGTTACTGAGTTACTCAAAGGTGGCAGACTCTGGCCCATGTGCTGCCACTTGTCATTCCTAGCATCCATGGCAGATATCATTAATTGATCAGGGAGCTTTTACAGCTGTAGTCAGATCCAGGCTCCGATTACTTTGCAACACAGCACTCAAGCAGTCACCACCCATCTATTAGAGGTGACATGCAAAATGAAACCAACTTGACATCCCTTGCCACACCTGTGGTTTTGAAGGTGGTGAATGCAGCATATTTAGGGAGGGGAATTGCTGTAAGATGAGGTAGTCAGTAAAGAATTGTGGAATGGGGGTCCCCCATGTGGCCATAAAGGAAACATTCTCTTCCTTCAGCAGGTCTAAAACTGACACCGATTTTACAATCACATCAATGCTGGAAAAGCTAGGGGTTTGTTCACAGGCTCTTAGTCTAGGATGCTTTGTCTTTTAAGAGTCCCATTCATTTATACTTTTAAAAACCATCCATGCTTGACCTCCCACCCAGACATATGAAGTCGGCCCAATTTAATCAGAAACTCCAAGGAAGCAGGGCAGATGATATTGGTTTTTTCTGCATAGTTCCCTAGGTGATTAAAAAACATGCAGTCCTGGTGGAGGACCAGAGTCCTGTGATGGTCACTAATCATACTGGTGATGAGAACTTCTTCCTAAGGTATTTCAGGGGTGGATCTTAACAAAGAAAATTCCTTAGGAAACCTCCATAAAGTGTATTTTTATATATGTAAGTAACTTTGAGGTTTTAGGTCACAGAATCCCACAGAAATCTTTGAGTCTTGCACATGAGTGGCAAGCTTTCCTGCGCTCGCTCGCCATACCTGACTACACTGCCTGGGTCACAGGCAGAACTTCGCTCCAGAAATCAGAACCCGTGATGCCCTGAGTTATTTGTAGGCATTTCCACATAACATTGGGCCATTATATTTTCTGTTCTATTACAAGCTTTTTTGCCCAGAAGGGAAAAATAATCAGTTGCCGCACATTTACAAGTTTCCTAATGGTACAGTTTTTCAAAATTACTACCTTCACTTCTCTGGTAATCTGCTGGTGTTTAGTCTCTGTGAAATATTATTATTAATCTTTTTTCATGAGAAAGGAACATTTTGAAGCTTTCCTGAAAAGTGAGTCTTGGAAAACTATCTTTGGAATTAGTTGTTTTTCATGGTGCAAAATGCGCAGAGCTTATCATTATTGTTGCTATTATTTTGTTTCACACAAAAGTCAATGAATGCAGGGTTTGTTCATCTCGCCACCGCGAATGCTCCGCACCTGTCGTGCTGCTTTCTCAGCAGCGGAGTTTGGCCTGTGCTTGAACTGCCAGGGTCATGAAGTACAGGAGTGAATGCCAGCGTCCAGCTGTGGGCCACTTCCTGTGCTCCTCCGGCACAGCATGCGTACCCCACCCCGGAAGGTGTCTGTACGTGTGGGCCTCCTCAAGCCACCCCAACCCGCCTCTATTCCCAGGGCTCACAGCTGCAGTCATTGCGTGCCGTTTTCTATGGGCTTGAGGTTTGCCTCTTCATGCAGCTCTGACCCATCCTCCACTCTTGCTTTTCTCCTTCAAATGTCTGGGCAAACGTTTCATCTCAGGATTGGTGAATGCCATGAATCAGTCCGCTGTCCCCGGTAACAAGCATGTTTACTGCCTGTTAAACCGGTGCCAGCACGTAATACTGCGAGGAAGCAGTGGGATCTGCGGTGCGGAATCCAGAAATACAGCAAGGGCAGATACAGAAGAAAGAAGGTAACGTAGATAAGACGAAGTGATTTCCTCTATGGAGGAGACTAGGTGTTTACTAGGACCAGCCGCTCTATGGCAAAGGCAGCACCCGTGTTCCGTTTATAGCCAAGAAGCTCTCAACAGTTCCAGAGTTGGAATGTGAAGACTCCCCGGGAGAAGATGTTTCCTACAAGAGTGTGGTCGAGGTTGCACATCTGTCTTTGGAGGTTCATGAAACTCACTCCCCGCTCCGTGTGAAGATGCGCTGGGCACTCTGCAGCTTTTGACTCAGTGCAGGGCTCAACCCCAGCTCGACTTTAGTTGTTTGATATTTTGGTAGTTAATAAAATATTTCCACATGATCCTCAAGGAAATTCTTTAAGAAAGTGATAGACAATCCCTGACTTAAGATGCTTTTCAATTAAAAAATTTTCAACTTTAAAATGACGTAAAAGTAAAATGTATTCAGTAAAAACCACAGTTTAAATTTTGAATATTGATCTTCTCCTGGGATGCTAATATGCAAGGCGATCCCCTTTCATAATCCTGGGCAGTAGCAGTAGCCGCAGCTCTCAGTCTACTTCATGGTGTCAGTGACGAGCACAGGATCTTCCTCCTAGGCTACGATGCTCAGCAGGTTAATCAGGTTAAATGCATTTTTGACCTATGGTATTGTCCACTTACATCAGGTTTACGGGGATGTAAACTCATTATGAGTCCAGGAGCACCTGTATCTAAGAGCTTGGAGACTCCTGAGCCACCGTGCCAGGTCAAAAAGAGATGGAGGGAAGAAGCTGGAAAAGGGGAAGTAAAAGGATTAAAAGGTGTTACATACATCTACCAGTTTCCCACGCTGAATGAAGTCCTCATGTTTTGCAAAACATGCACTAAAAAATGAATAAATAAAAATATATTAAAAAGGTCAAAGTCTGTTGCAGGACTCTGGTGGATGCATGCACATGCACACATGGTAAGAATCCTGGCATAGGAAGCCATGGGCTTGTGTAGATCCGTAGGGGACACACAATGCACACTGTGGGTGGAGGGTAACTTTTCAGAGAACACAAACACCCACATAAGAAAGGGGGAGGGACAGAATCTGCTAGGCAGTTCGCACTTCACATGTAGATGCTGGAAGGTCCGTATCCTTGGGAAATGCATGCTTTACTCACGCCTGAAAGACCAGTGCCAGAGGAGAACTGCTGAGCTGGCTTCCTAAGGGGACTGAGCAACTTTTATTCTCCTCATTGCTTAAGCATCAACTGGGATGAAATATGAAGATTTATTTCTTTTTAGAAAAATGACCCTGTAAAATGGGCCAACTGCTAATACTTGCATTGACCGTGGATGGAAAAGGGTGACTCATAATCAGAATGTAGTCCACCAATTATTTTGAATCTATGTTTCTAAAACAGATCAGGAATTACAGGTGTCATGTGTTTTCTAGTTACACTCACTGCATATGACTTGGAATCACTTGCTACAGTGTATACACGTCTGGGGAGATTAGAATACTGTAGACTGTTACTCGTCAATGACAAGGGTCTACTCCAGCTCTGACCATTGTGCCCGAGGCAGGGGGAAAGTCAAGCATAAACCCGTTCCTACTGTAAAATAGGGGGAATCACAACCAATTTCCAATCCCAGGACTCCTGGTTTATCCAAGGGAACACTGTGGCAATTAGGCTGTTTGGGACTGGGAAAGATTGTGGGTGAAGTTAACTTACGAAGACTGAATATGGGAGTAACCCAGGATGAAGTTGAGAAGGAAGAGAGAAATGAGTCACACAGGGGCAACGGTGAGAGAAACAGGAATGTGTGTTCGGGTTTGGGGTGAAAGCTGCTGATGGGCCATTTCAGGAGCTCATGCTCTGTGTGAGAAGAGAGGACCTCAGGGATCCCGGTTCAGCAATCTCTCACGTCCTCAGCTCTTGGTCTGAGATTGTAGAGAAATGGTCTTTTGGAGAACTTGGAATACTTGTTCCAGTGAATCTTCTCTTAGATACTAGCTGTCATCATAATCTATCCTCCCTTTTTTGAAGACACAAAACTACTCTTCCCTTGTAGGTTGGTATTGCCATGTATCCAAGCTATTTCTAAAGAAATGTGACTATGAATGGTTCTTGCTAATTTTAGGAATAACCCCCGAGAAACCTTCCACAGCAGTTTCCCTGAGGTCTATTTTTTTTTTCTAATAGTGGGGCACTGTAATGGCTTAGATCTGCAATCTCTGCAAAAGTCCTATGTATTCAAAGGTGTGGGTTTTGGGAGGTGATTGTATCATGTGGAGCCTATAAAACCTAAGGAATTGCTGTATTGATGAATTTATAGCTAAATGTTCTATGACAAGGCAGGGGCTTATTGGAAAACAATGTTTCACTGGGGCTGTACATTTGGAGCATTGTTTCTCTCTGCTTCCTGGATACCAGAGTGAGCAGTTTCCTTCTCTCATGTCCTTCACCACATTGTTTCTGCCTTGAATACAGACAGCCATGGACTTAATCCCTTGAACCATGAGCTCTGCCCGGCCCTTGAACCACCAACTAAAGGGAAATAAAATCAACCTGCTTTCCAGTCTATTCGTATTTTCACGTTAGAGATTGGGAGAATAAAAGTCTGGAGGAGGAAGGAAATTTTTTCCAAAGCCTTTATCGCTTTAAGAATAGAACCAGGGTCCTGGCTGAAAAGCAATACATGTTAAGGGAAAAGTTTTATAAAAATAAGTAGAACTAGAACTAGGAGCATCGCAATTCCTTTCCCCCAGACAAGAAAGTATCACTCTGAGAAATGTTGCTAGAGATCTAGTCACAATCAGCGAGGGTTCAGCTGCTGGCAAGATGTACATGGGAACTTCATCTTAGACTTTTGGAATCCGCAGACATTGCTCAGAGCCCCTGCTCCTTGTGTCTCTGAAATGCAGCACTTGGGCAGCCAGGATGCTTCCTGGTGGGTCTCCCCATTCGTATTCATGGGTTTAGAGGCCTGTCTCCCTCATCACCCATAAACCTCAATTTAGAGCGCATCTGCTCTGGGGAAATGTCCGCTGGCCAAAGGAGCGAGGAGTCAGCTGAGGGCCACGAGGGAAGACAAGGGCGCAGAAGGTCTCAGAGAGCTGCAAGCAGACATGAGGCTCAGAATAGGGGTGCACACTCATCTTGTGGTCCCCAGAGGAGCTCTGATTATTTCTCCTCCCCCTCATAACCAGCTTCACATTTTGGGTGCTCCAGAGAAGTGAGAGGGAAGAACGGGCCTCGCAGAGAAGTGGTGCACTGAAGTTCTACAGCCCACTCTTTCCAGTTCCCATTTTCCTGTCCTGCTCCCTGACACCTTCAAGAATCATTCATCACAGCTCCTGGAAGGAGGCGCCCTGGCCCTGGAGGCTGCGCCGCCCCACAGTCTGGCAGACGGTGCGCACTCACCGAATGTTCCTTCCAGCGATGTCTGATGAATGCTGTTAAGGATGCTCTAGGCATCAGGAGCAAGGGTTACTTTTAGCATATATTTCCTTAAGTTGCAACCCTGGAAATTTCAAATTTATGCTCCTTGAAGATATTTAGAAAGTGCCTTTTGAAAAAGAAAGAGCAAATACCCTCTTATAAGAGATTTAATGTCATAATAAAATATAAATTCCTCTGCACTTATAGGAAGCAAACTTGCAGTAATTTTTCTGGTGAGCCAAGCTGTGAAAAATTATATTACAGCTAATATGCCAATTAATTCACCACTGAATCAGTTACCAGTCTTTTCTAATTCTTATTTCATATCTCTGACTGCTTCAAAAACCTACGAATTCCCTGCATCTTTATTAGACGTCAGTTCCGAGAACCACCCCCACACGTCTGATTTCCAAATCTCCCAAGACTGAATTGTGTATGCTTCAAGCCAAGCCTTAGAAACCTCCACCAACAAAAATACAGAACTCATCTTCCCTGATCTCTCAGCTCATTTCCATACCGCAATCTAGACACCTAATCACACAGACGTCTCTCTCTATTAGCCCCGTCTTCAGCTGGGGTTCACCTGTTTACCTTCCCTTCCCTCTGGAATATCCCTGGGAGAGTGGTCCAGTCCAGTCTCATCAGAAAGTCACATAATGTTTTTCTGGCTTAATTTATAATAGATGGCCTATTTTTCCACCAGAAGATATAGGGAGGGAAATAGTCAGTGAGCAAAACAGTGACAGAGAGATATTAGTTTTTGGGAAAAAAATGAGACTGAGAATGTGAATTTAGAACTAACAGATCAGAGATTTCAGGTTCTTATTTGAGAAGTGAATCTATAACCAGAGTTCAAGAGATTTTCCTATGCTCACACAGCAAACTAAAGTTCATGTGAGAGTTTGCAACTCCTAGTCACATTCTCATTCCCCCTTTCTAAAGACCATTTATCTAACAGTTTTTCTATAATCACCACAAATTAGAATTCTAACCTAATAACTGAGGTCATACAGCAGATAATACAGAACCCTGCCTTTGAAATGTATATACTCTCTTACAATGAAGTAAAACAAAACATGTATTAATTTAGCTTACGAATTGTGTTAGTAAGAATTTTTTTGTTTTGCTTTGTTTTTGTAGTAGGGATCGAACTCATGACCTTCCACTTGCCAGGTAGGTGCTTATGCTGTTGAGCTAAATCTCCAGTCCAGTAACAAAATTTAAAAACCTGGAAGTTTCAAACAGCTTCATGTTTTCAAAGTTCATCCGAATATGCTAGGTTCACCTTGTTTCTTACTAAATTCCTCCTTGGGTTCACAGCACCTTGCTGCCGTGGTGTGGGTCTGATGTCCCCTCAGAGCTTTGGGGCTCGGATGCGGGGTTCCTGGAGGTGGTTGGATCATGCGCAGGTGGTGCCTGCTGTGATGTTGGGAGGAGGAACCTGGGAGGTGGTCACTGGGCAGTGGCCTGGCGGGCTCTGTCACCCTCCTCCTCCCTTGATCTCTCCCTGATTTCCACCACCATGAGCAGCTCTCCTCTGCCTTGCCACTCTGCCTCGGAGATAGTAAACCATGCCCCCTACAAACTGTGAGCCAAAATAAACCTTTCCACCTCAGAGTTGTGTCCCAGTGAAGAGAAGCTAAAGTATCCTTTGTAATTCATTCTCACTCAGGGTTTAAGAGCAGCAGCACAGTTTATAGAAATAGTTATGAGACCAGCCAAGTACGTCCTTGCCTGAGGATAATGATTGTGCCCTGAGTTTGTTGTTACTGGGCAGAGATCAGGTCACATTCCCCTCAGGGAACACAGGGTAAACCGTCCCCTCCCAGCCTCTGTGAGCTCACCCAGCACATTTACTGCCCACAGCAATCGTTCTCAAGTCTCAGATGACACCTCCGCTAGGAAGCACAACATGCACTCCCAACAGTTCCTGCAGTACTCCTGGGACCAGTCTGAGGGCTGCATCTTGGAAACCACTGGGGAAGACCTCTTTCTGCTCCTGTGTAGAGCTTGGCTATAAGCAACACCCCTCCTACTCTGACTCAGCTTACATAGATGTTTGTAGAAGGCCCCCAAGACCTCCAAGGGGCTGGTTCCCAGTCTCTCCCAAAAGCTGCATTTCTCCATCACAGAAAGGAATCTCTGAAGCCTGTGTATCTGTCTCAGCCATGGGAAGGGAGAGGGTAGGGACAGGTTTCGCTGACACTGAACCCATCACAGGCCCAGTTCCTGGCACAAAGAAGATTTTATTCAAGCAGGCATACGTGCTAAAGAGAAGCAAATCAGCATGCACAGGTGGAGAATTTAAGTTATATGTGGATCTGGGTCCAGAATTCGCTCCACTCTCCGGTGGAGAGTGAACACTGACAGTTGTTGAAAGCGGCCTCCTCTGCTCCCTTCTCTCTTTGTGTGTGACACTGTTCCCCCAGCGACTTCAGTCCCCTGACGGGGCTGGCCTGGCGGATGGCCCTGCTGAGGGGAAGGTTGCAGCGGTGACGTTGAGCCAGTTCTGTGGCTGGCTTTAAAGAAGCTTCTGCTTCCACTCTGGGAAGTCAGACATCGTTTAGGGACTGCGACGGCCTAATTTTGCTGCGAGGAAGCCTGGGACACTGCAGAGGGCCGCGCCAGTCGTCTGTATTTCAGAAGCGAGGATGAAGACTTCCTTGACATTCCAAAACCAACCAGCCACCAACTCCATGCAGCCAAAACGGTGACTGTTCTTGTAAGTCATGAAGAGTGGGGGTACCCTGTCCACCAGCAACCAATAACTGAAAAATATAGAATATGAAATTTGGATTCAGTGCCTCTCAATATACAATATCAGTATCATTCTTTATAGATTAACCTTATGCCACTAAAACCAGCAATCTCTTTGGAATAGAATTATATTCACAATAAATGAAATAACATAAAAGATAACTATTTTTACTCAGTGATCAACAATGTAAAGCTAGTTTTTAAGACATTCTATTTATAATGAGACAAAGT